>SNVD02011798.1:0-58931 GCA_013180625.2 Boswellia sacra | reverse complement strand
GAAAAAAGAATCAACATTATTATATTATTTTAGTAACCCCGTTGTTCTGTTCGTCTTCCCCTTAAAAAAAAAATAATTATTAGTCTTGTCTCCCACCTTGACACGTAAATCATGCTAAAGACATAATAATAATTTTTTTCTCTATGTATTAAATCTAATTCGCTTTCTCTCGTTCCATTTTTTTAAATAAAAGGTTATACACAATAATTATAATCGTCTCGCCCGACTCATCACCGCCGCATGAAACACAAAATTCTCCGGTCAACATTTTCTTTTATATGGCAAATGGGCCGGGCTTTTAAAAACAAAGCTTGATCAAATTCAAATAATTAATTAAGCCCAAAACAATCATCATTGGCTTAAAGTAATTCAGCTCATGATCATTACATTGCTCCCCCTTTTATAAAAATTTTGTCCTTGAAATTTATAAACGACATAATAACAACAATGGATATTGAGTGCACATATCATGTTCAAGCTCCCATGTTGCTTTCTCTTCCATATGATTTTTTTTCTAAAACCTTAACAAAAAGAATAATCCTTCTATGTTTGTCTGTACAACTTTTTTGTCTATCTTGGGAAACTTCAAATTTATTTCGAATAACACTAATCTTATCATTTGTGTCTTGGAAAATTTCTAGACCTGATAACTTTCTACCACCCATTTCATTCCAACATATCGAAGTTCCACACTTTCTTCCATAGAAAGCTTCATATGATGTCATATCAATACTAGATTAATAACTATTATTATAAGCAAAATTCCATCAATGACAAATGCACATTCTAACTTTCTTTAATTTGCATTGCACAAGCTCCTAACATATCCTCCAAAATTTGAATAGTCCTTTCTGACTAACCATTAGTTTGATGACACATCCGAAAAAGGATTGTCTCCCAAGTATAGGAGTGTCGAAGTAATAAACCCAGTGAGACCAGGGTCGATCCACGAGGAAGGGGATTTTAGCGCTACAAACTATAAGTAAGCAAATATGATATGGATGATTCAGAGATGTGACATGATAATGTCAACAAGTATGTAAGATGGTAGGTGGTATTACCGACCATTCAAATATAAAACAAAAAGCAAGAGGAGGTAAAACCATCCATGGAAATAGTTGGTATAACCAACCATAGTAAATTAAAGAACAATTTCATAAGGTGGTAGAACCTACCATAGTAAATAAAATAAAAAGTTCATAAACAATAGAATAATTAAAATACAAGAGGAATTAACACAATACAATGAAGGCTAAGGTTAGGGGATCCGCCCTTGATATTTCAAATAAGGATAATTAACCCATTTTAGTTATATGAATTATATTTTTTTCATTACCAATATTTATACCACTTCTTGTAAATGGGTTCAAGCATCCAATGTGCCAATCACCATATGTCTACAACAAATCAAGGTTTCCTAACTAGATTCGTGTCGGTAAGGAAGAACCATACATCATCTAGAAAGGATCCAAGCATTTGATGTGCCAAAGATTGTCGACAATGGATCAAGACCTCACTTTACGAGTGGTGTCAAGATTGATTAAGAAATTAAATATAAATCATATTGAATAAACATTATAAGATTAAGATTATTAAGCACATATTAAGGGTTAGAGAATCCTTATTCTCATATCAAGGGTTTCACCCTTTCACTTAGCAAAAGAGAAATTAGAAGAACATTATAATAGAAAGAAAATAAAATGCAAGAAAAAGGAAATTCATTAATAACATAAACACACAAAACACAATACAAGATCCTAGCCAAAGCCAAAATGTTCCAGCCAGGCCAAGATGCCCTAATGGGTCACAAGGCACCTCTATTTATAGATACATCCAGGGGCAAACTTGTCAAATTATAAGGGCATAATTGTCAAATATTAGTTGTAAATATCTTTGACAATTGGGATCATTAGGCATCGACTTTGACCATCAATTTTGACATCGAAATGTTGTGAATTTTAATCACATGTCTTCATCAAAGTTGTAGATATTCTCTCAGCTTTCTAGAACATATTGATTTGCACAATTTGGATACGTATTTTGAGAGATACGATTCAAATACTGAGGCCTGGTCAGACTAGGCCGAGACTGTAGATGGGTTCATTTCAAGCCCAATTTTGGTCCACTAAGAGCCCAAATTTGATGATGCTTGTGAAATGCAATCTTGTAGACAATTGAATCAGCTTTCCAAAACATTACGAATTGCACCATTCTGATCTATAAATAGAGAGTTATGCCCATTTTACCAAACCTATAACAAAACCAAAATTAAGAGGAATTAATTCCAAAGATGCAAATGCTACAAATATGCTTAAGTTGAGGAATTTAAAGACACTATTAATGCAATATGATGAACTAAACTCTTATTAAACATGCATATTTAAGTGTTCATCACACCCACCAACTAGCTTATTGCTAGTCCCTAGCAATTAAAGCGTTATTATTTAGAAGTGATTTATAGAATTTTACATCCAAGGTGGTCATTATTGCACTCTCCTTGATTTTATCCAAATAAACAAACTCTCAACCAATTATTATTTTTAATTTTATGACTTATGTACCCTTCGGTCAAGATATCTATAAACCTTCTTTTTGTGCTCAGTCAACACATGACTATGGGGCTTATTAGAAAGAAGTCATATCGGTTCTAATATTTGTTAAGGCTAACAACCTTAGGTAAGGGGAATTTATTCATTTTTTATATATATATATATATTTTTTCTCTTTTTTTTTGTTTGTTTGTTTGTTTGTTTGTTTTTTTTTTGAAGGAATGCATCTTTAACCCATGTAGCGAGCCTTAGGCTAATGACTCCTATACCAGTTGGCCTTAGGGCATTAGGTGTTAAGACATCCCTTTGAGCTTAACGACTCGGGTTGCCGATGCTTTATTTTTGCTTAGAAACTTGTGGATAGTGTAATGTTCAATCCCATTAAGCTTTCTCCTTAATCCATGTAGCGAGCTTTGGGCCAATAGCTCCCAAACCAGTTGGTCTTAGGGTATTAGGTGTTGAGGCACCCCTCGGGCTTAATTGCTCGAATTAAGGAGGCTACGAGACCAAACTTATCCACAATTGCTCTCTTCTTTTTTTTCACTTTTTTTTTAACTTTTCTCTTTTTTTTTTTAACTTTCCCCTTCCTTTGTGTTGTTATCCTAAACAAAACAAAAGAACTCAATATTACAACATTTCATTTTGCCATCCACAGTCATGTATCAAGGTATGTGTGTGTGTGTGAAGAAAGGTTCATGAATACTTGCTTAATGAGTACATAAGCACACAATTTTTAAATGATAAGGTTGTGAGAGTTCATAGATTTGAATAATTCAAAGTGAAATGAATAAGACCTCTTTGTTATAAAATTCAAAAATCAAGTCTAAATAATATCAAGTTAGCTAAAATGAGTTCATAAGATCAAAAGAAAATGACAAATTGGTTAGAATGGGTTTCAAGAGTTCAAACTGGCCCTCTCTACTCTGCCATTCCTGACCAAGAATGCGTCTCAAGAGGATTTGAACTCCTTACACCGCACTCTGAATCTAATTACTAACTCGCTTATTTTTCTTTTTTTTTTTTTGCAAGAAAAAAGAAAATTCAAGACACACTTATGTCTACTATCCTTCCCCCCCAACCAAATGAAACATTGTCCTCAATGTTTAAATGTAGAGAGATCAAGTATAGGAGACATTACCTGAAGCTTCTGTTATTCAAGAGAGATGACCTGAAAGACTCATAAAATAACATGCTAAAATAAAATAAAATAAAGGACAAGAAGAAAAAAATTATAAACGGAGATTCAGATCCAATTTGCACTTTTTGTTTTGCCCTCCTGCCCAATTAATTTGAGTACTAGCTGGGTCAGGTTCATACTCAACTTCTTGTAATTTGTCAAGTAGCTCACCAGCAGAAGTGGCAGAAATAAGGATCTTTCGCGCTGAATGAGGGATAAAATTCTGTTCCACAGCTGCATCAACAAAACTTATCAAAGGATCAAAGAAATTTTTGACATTCAACAAACCTATGGGTTTTTGATGGAGATTCAGTTGGGCCCAAGAGGCAATTTAAAAAATTTCTTCAAGAGTGCCAAAGCCACCTGGTAAAGCAATAAAGGCATCTGAATTGATGAGCATATGTGCCATGCGTTCAGATAGAGGAGAATGTAACGCCTTCACAACTGTGTTTCCAACAATCTTTCTACAGCCAAAGCTTTAGGAATAACTCCTAAAAACTGGAGTTACCTCTAAATGTGCAGCTGTTGACACACAACCCATTAACCGAGGCTACCTCCCCCATAAACCACATGAATCTTTCTTTCAGCCAGTAGCCTACCAAGATAATTCGCTACTTCCATGAACTCTTCACTTTTACCTGGTCGAGATCCACAGAATACACATGTCCTTTGGATTCGACGTTTTGAAGTTCCCTCCATGTCTATGTAACTTTCTAACCATGTGTGAAGAAGAGAACAAGACATGTGGTATTTATGGAATGTAAAAACTTATGCTAATGATGATATCTATCTAGGTAGCTCGATTGGTTGTTGAAAAAGTTGACAATAATGCATAAAAATTCAAAAGATGATGAAATAAGACACCATAAGTCAAACAAAAGATACAAATTCAAAAATGACAGCTATGAGGTATTAAAATTCAAAACTGATGGCACGCATGCATATGTACAGGTAGTTGTGACTGTGGCTCACATCTTCCTATGGTTTTACGTCCAGAAACGGCTTAAACACCTTCTATGAGTTGGGGATATGCTTCCCATCCAGTTTTCTTATAAAATGGCAAACAGGGTCGTTTTGAGTCAGATTCCCAAGACTATAGCGTTTCTGCTCATCTCGGAATTGTGTCCACAAATTAAAAATTTCACGCTGCACAAGTCCACAAGAATGCGTCTCAAGAGTCATTCGGATATCATCCAAAGACTCCTTACTCAGTCCATTCTTGATGAACTGTAGTTTATCCTCTCGATTGTTAGACAAATATCCCAAGGAGTGGCAACGCTGGTTACAAGTCCATCTTGCACATCTGGGACAAACTTGTAAGCTTTTCGCTCTTCGCTTTTTGGCATAAGAGCTTTTTCCCAAACCTGGCATATGGGAAACAAGATTATCTGAAAACTCACAAGAGAATCGAACCTTGGCTTCAAATAACCATCTTAAATCAGCAGGAATACCCTTACGCATCAACAACCTTAGTCTTTCTGCACGAGCTTTATAAATTTTAAGCAAATCATTTTGAGGAAGAGAGGGAAAATGTTGGTGCAATTTTGAGAGAATGGTATCCATGTGAAGAAAATGAGAGAGAAGAAAAGAAAATGGATGCAAGGTGAGCAACAGTTTTTAGGGAACTGAAAAACTGACTTTAAATGTCACGGAGTACCGTATCCGCCACTTGACCGGGAAAAATCAATCCTTAAAAGGGATCGATTAAAGCAATGGACTCTTCGTTTTGGGCAAAATTTTCAAAGAATGGTTTTAACCGCTGTCCATTAACTTTAACCACATTACCATTCTTTGGGTTCTCAATTTCAACTGCTCCATGAGGGAAAACATTTTTAACAATAAAAGGCCCAGTCCAATGAGACCGAAGTTTACCAGGAAACAAATGCAATCTTGAATCATACAAAAGAACTTTCTGTGAAGGTTCAAAAGATTTTCTAACAATGGATTTGTCATGAAAAACCTTCATTTTTTCTTTGTAGATTTTAGAATTTTCATAAGCCTCATTCCTGATTTCTTCAAGTTCACTCAGTTGGAGTTTACGTAACTTGCAAGCATCATTCAAATTTGTGTTGAATGTTTTAATGGCCCAATAAGCTTTATGCTCAATTTCCACAGGTAAGTGACAAGGTTTTCCATAAACTAGTCTATAAGGAGACATTCCCAATGATGTTTTAAAAGCAGTTCGGTAAGCCCAAAGTGCATCACTAAGTCTTAAAGACCAATCTTTACGATTTGGGTTTAACCGTTTTTTCTAAGATCTGTTTTATCTCCCTATTAGCTAATTCAACTTGTCCACTTGTTTGTGGTGTGATAAGGTGTAGAAATTTTATGGGTTATTCCATATTTCTTCATTAAAGTTTCAAATGGTTTGTTACAAAAATGTGTACCCCCATCACTAATAATGGCTCGAGGAATTCCAAATCTACTTAAGATATTCTCCTTCAAGAATTTGACAACTGTTTTGTGATCATTGTTTCGACATGGAATTGCCTCGACCCATTTTGAAACATAGTCTACTGCAACAAGGATGTACACAAAACCAAATGACGGTGGAAAGGGTCCCATAAAATCAATACCCCAACAGTCAAAGATTTCAACGGCAAGAATGGGATTCAACGGCATCATGTTTCCTTTTGAAATAGATCCCAATTTTTGACAATTTTCACACGTTTTGCAAATGCATGTGCATCTTTAAATAAGGTGGGCCAATAAAATCCACATTGCAAGATTTTAGCAGCTGTTTTTCTAGATGAAAAATGTCCTCCACATGCATCAGAATGACAAAAGTTTGACACTACTTACCTCATTGTCGGGTATGCATCTTCTTATTATTTGATCCGGACAATATTTGAAAAGATACGGATCATCCCAGTAAAAATTTTTCACCTCGGTTAAAAATTTTCTTTTGTCTTGAGCTTTCCAATGAGGTGGCATTTTCCCTGTCGCAAGAAAATTTACAATATTAGCAAACCAAGGTACAGTAGCAACGGAAAATAAAAATTCATCAGGAAAAGAATCATTGATAGGTGAAGTTTCAATTAATGTCTCTGTCGTTAGTCTTGAAAGATGATCAGCAACGACATTTTCGGCTCCTTTCTTATCCTTTATTGTGATGTTGAATTCTTGGAGCAATAAGATCCACCGTATCAATCTAGGTTTTGCATCCTGTTTAGACATTAAATATCTCACAGCTGCATGGTCAGTGTAAACAATTGTGGGAGAACCAATTAAATAAGAACGAAATTTGTCCAATGCAAATACTACTGCAAGTAGTTCTTTTTCAGTTGTTGTGTAATTCATTTGTGCATCATTTAAAGTCCTACTTGCATAGTATATCACATAAGGCTTACCTTCTTTTCTTTGTCCTAAGACAGCACCAACTGCATAGTCGCTTGCATCACACCTCAATTCAAAAGGCAAGGACCAATCAGGAGATTGCATAATTGGAGCAGTAGTTAAAAGCCCAATTAATGTATCAAAGGCATTTTGACATTCTTGAGTCCATTCAAAGGAAGTATCTTTTATTAAGAGGTTACAAAGAGGTTTAGATATAGCACTGAAATTTCTTATGAACCTCCTATAAAATCCAGCATGCCCTAAGAATGAACGAACCTCTTTAACTGTTTTTGGTGGAGGCAAATGGGAAATTAATTTCACTTTTGCTTTATCCACTTCAATTCCTTTAGAAGACACCACATGACCTAAAACAATTCCTGAAGTGACCATATAATGACATTTTCCCAATTCAAAATAAGACCTTTTTCTACACACCTTTTTAGGACTTTTTCTAAATTTTCAAGACAATTATCAAAAGAGTTTCCAAAGACAGTTAAATCATCCATGAAAAATTCTAAACAATGCTCAACCATGTCACTGAAAATGCTTAACATGCATCTTTGAAAAGTGGCTGGGGCATTACAAAGTCCAAAAGGCATTCTCCTAAATGCAAAAGTGCCAAAGGGGCACGTGAATGTGGTCTTTTCTTGGTCTTCAAGTGCAATGGGGATTTGATAGTAGCCTGAGTATCCATCAAGAAAGCAGTAGTAGGGGTTTCCTGCTACTCTTTCAAGAATTTGGTCAAGGAAGGGTAAGGGAAAATGGTCTTTTCTAGTGACAGCATTTAATTTTCTATAATCAATGCACATCCTCCAACTAGATGAGACACGAGTTGGCAATAATTCACCCTTTTCATTTTTAACTACTGTAATGCCAGATTTCTTAGGTACTACTTGTGTAGGGCTTACCCACTTACTATCAGAAATAGGATAGATAATTCCCACATCAAGTAGTTTGAGAACTTCAGCCCTAATGACCTCTTTCATGTGTGGATTTAATCTCCTTTGAGGTTGTTGAGATGTTTTGGCATTTTCCTCTAAATGTATTCTATGTGTGCAAATTAAAGGGTTAATGCCTTTTATATCTTTTAAAGTCCACCCAATTGCATTTTTATGCCTTTTAAGCACTTCTATCAACTTACCTTGTTGCTCGCATGTGAGGGATGAAGAAATTACCACCGGATATGTCTGATTCTCCCCAAGATATGCATATTTCAGTCCTTCAGGTAAGGGCTTCAATTCTAACTTGGGAGCTTCATCTTCCTTGCTTTCATTCATTTGCCCCAATTCTTCAAATCTTGATTTTGAGCCTTTTTCCATCACCTGTGCACAATCCAATAAAGAGCATATATCAGAAAGATCAGACTCTAGTTCCATGCTTGATTCTAATGAATTCACTAGAGAAGTTTCCAAAGGGTCAGAAGAACTCCCTTTTTGGATGTGATCTTCCACAATAGATTCAATTACATTGGCTTCATCAACTTCATCTTCTTCTTCATTTGGTTGTTTGCACATATTAAAAACATTAAGTTCTAATGTCATGTTCCCAAATGATAGCTTCATGACTCCATTCCTGCAATTAATCAAAGCATTAGAAGTAGCTAGAAATGGACGCCCTAAAATAACAGGAATTGAATTGCTTACTTCCACTGGTTGTGTGTCCAAGACGATAAAATCCACTGGGTAAATGAATTTATCGACTTGAACTAACACATCTTCTACTATTCCTCTTGGTACTTTAATTGATCTATCAGCAAGTAAAAGAGTCACAGAAGTTGGTTTTAACTCACCTAGATTGAGTTTTTGAAAAACTGAGTATGGAAGCAAATTCACACTAGCACCAAGATCAAGTAAAGCTTGTTCAATTTTATGGTCTCCAATAACACATGAAATTGTAGGACAACCTGGATCCTTATATTTCACTGTATTATTATTTTGAAGAATAGCACTTACTTGCTCGGCTAGAAAGGCCTTCTTTTTCACATTTAGTTTTCTTTTCACAGTGCACAAGTCTTTCAAAAACTTTGCATAAGAAGGTACCTGTTTGATTACATCAAGCAAGGGAATGTTGACCTTTACCTGTTTGAAAATTTCAAAGATTTCAAAATTGTGAGTTGGCTTCTTTGGTGTAGCTAATGCTTGAGGAAATGGAGGCACAGATGAGGATTTGGTTTCTTCTTCGCTAGGTGTTGGGTTGGCAACCTCTTCCTGTCCTTTAGAGATCGATTCTTCTTCTTTCTCACAAGGATTAGGAATGTGTTTTTCAACAACCTTACCATTGCGAAGGGTCATGACTGACTTGGCTTGATCAAAATAATGGTTATTTGAATTCCCTGCATTTGAGTTAGATTGATCTTTGGGGTTTTGCAATGTTTGAGAAGGAAATTTTCCTTTCTCTTGGATGCTACATGTAGATGCAAATTTTGCAAGAGTTTCTAACAAATTTGCTAGTGTTTGAGCAGTTTGACTATTGAAAGTCTCTTGCTTTGTAATGAATGAATGCAATGTTTCTTCAAAGTCATTCCTAAGAGGAGGAGCATATGCATGATCATGAGAATTTTGAAAATTTTGTCATGTTTGAAAAGGGACTTGTGAAGATTGTGCATGATTGTCATTTTTCCAGCTAAAATTTGGATGATTTCTCCAACCAGGATTGTAGGTTTGTGAATATGGATTGTGATTTGGCCTTTTGAAAGTGTTCAAGGCATTGGCTTCTTCATGGAGACATTCCCTAAAGGCAGGCAAAGTTGGACAATTATCAGTAGAATGGTCATTGTCATCACAAATGTTACAGACATTTTCTTGAATAGAATTCAATTGACCACTCTTTTTCATTTCTAAAGCCTCGACTTTTCTAGCTAGGGATGCATATTTGGCTTGAAGGTCATGGTCTTCCCTAAGGTTGTAAATACCTCTATTGGATGTCGAGGTTTGGGCCTTCCTTGGTACCTCATAGGTGCCAGCAGTGTCCCAATTTTGTGCCTTTTCTGCTAAGGAATCTAGGAAGTCAAGTGCTTCCTCAGGGTCTTTTTCTTTAAATTCTCCTCTACACATTAATTCTACTAGTTGCCTATCTTGAGGTGTTAACCCTTCATAGAAGTGTGCAACTATTCTCCAAGTTTCGAAACCATGGTGAGGACAGGTATGAAGTAGCTCCTTATATCTATCCCAACATTGGTAAAGGGTTTCCCCTTGTTTCTGAGAGAAATCAGAAATTTGTCTTTTAAGAGAATTTGTTCTATGGGTAGGAAAATTTTTTTTAAAAAAATTGTTGTTTCATCTCATCCCATGAACTAATGGAATTCGACCTCAAATTTTGTAGCCATGTTCTAGCTTTATCTTTTAAAGAAAAAGAAAAAAGCTTTAATCTAATGGTGTTTATGCTACAATTTGGGTCAGTGTAGGAGCTACATACCTCTTCAAAGAGTTTCAAGTGGGAATATGGGTTCTCCATGTCAAGGCCATGAAAAGTGGGTAGAAGTCGAACAAAACTTGGTTTGAAATTGAAATGGATTGAATCTGGAGGAGAAACTACACAAGATGGTGCACTAGTCCTTACCGGATTCATGTAGTTTCCGAGGGTTCTTCGTTGGTTTTGATCATTTTGTTGCGAACGGTTGTCCCCTTCATCCGTGAATATTTCCTCATGATTGTTGGCCATGTTTTCTAAGGAAGATGATGTTTTTCTAACAAGTCTACCACTAGATGTTCGTGACCAAATTTTCATGCAAGAAAGAGAGAAGAAAAGAGAGCAAAAGATGAACACACAAAAAAAAAAAAAAATTTAGATCTAAGATGAGAAAAGAGAATACTTACAATTTTGCATGCCAATTTTTTCCTTCCCCGGCAACGGCGCCAAAAACTTGACACATCCGAAAAAGGATTGTCTCCCAAGTATAGGAGTGTCGAAGTAATAAACCCGGTGAGACCGGGGTCGATCCACGATGAAGGGATTTTAGCGCTACAAACTATAAGTAAGCAAATATGATATGGATGATTCAGAGAGGTGACATGATAATGTCAACAAGTATGTAAGATGGTAGGTGGTATTACCGACCATTCAAATATAAAACAAAAAGCAAGAGGAGGTAAAACCATCCATGGAAATAGGTGGTATAACCAACCATAGTAAATTAAAGAACAATTTCATAAGGTGGTAGAACCTACCATAGTAAATAAAATAAAAAGTTCATAAACAATAGAATAATTAAAATACAAGAGGAATTAACACAATAACAATGAAGGCTAAGGTTAGGGGATCCGCCCTTGATATTTCAAATAAGGATAATTAACCCATTTTAGTTATATGAATTATATTTGTTTCATTACCAATATTTATACCACTTCTTGTAAATGGGTTCAAGCATCCAATGTGCCAATCATCATATGTCTACAACAAATCAAGGTTCCTAACTAGATTCGTGTCGGTAAGGAAGAACCATACATCATCTAGAAAGGATCCAAGCATTTGATGTGCCAAGGATTGTCGACAATGGATCAAGACCTCCACTTTACGAGTGGTGTCAAGATTGATTAAGAAATTAAATATAAATCATATTGAATAAACATTATAAGATTAAGATTATTAAGCACATATTAAGGGTTAGAGAATCCTTATTCTCATATCAAGGGTTTCACCCTTTCACCTTAGCAAAAGAGAAATTAGAAGAACATTATAATAGAAAGAAAATAAAATGCAAGAAAAAGGAAATTCATTAATAACATAAACACACAAAACACAATACAAGATCCTAGCCAAAGCCAAAATGTTCCAGCCAAGGCCAAGATGCCCTAATGGGTCACAAGGCACCTCTATTTATAGATACATCCAGGGGCAAACTTGTCAAATTACAAGGGCATAATTGTCAAATATTAGTTGTAAATATCTTTGACAATTGGGATCATTAGGCACCGACTTTGACCATCAATTTTGACATTGAAATGTTGAGAATTTTAATCACATGTCTTCATGAAAGTTGTAGATATTTCTCTCAGCTTTCTAGAACATATTGATTTGCACAATTTGGATACGTATTTTGAGAGATACGGTCCAAATACTGAGGCCTAGTCAGACTAGGCCGAGACTGTAGATGGGTTCAATTCAAGCCCAATTTTGGTCTACTAAAAGCCCGAATTTGATGATGCTTGTGAAATGCAATCTTGTAGACAATTGAATCAGCTTTCGAAAACATTAAGAATTTCACCATTCTGATCTATAAATAGAGAGTTATGCCCATTTCACCAAACTTGTAACAAAACCAAAATTAAGAGGAAGTTAATTCCAAAGATGCAAAAACTACAAATATGCTTAAGTTGAGGAATTTAATGACACTATTAATGCAATATGATGAACTAAACTCTTATTAAACATACATATTTAAGTGTTTATCATTTGAGGATGACAAGTTGTACTAAAATTCAATCTTGTACCCAAAGCTTTTTTGTTTTGTTTTTTTAAATCTTAACCTTTTGATAAAATAATTAAATAAAGTTAACTTTTAGAAAACAACTTATTTTGTTAAATAATTAATGCAAGGTAAACCGAAATATACCTTGGTGATTAAAGACTTGATTTATAAAAACAATTTTTCATTTTCTCCAAAGAAAAACTATAAAACTTACTTTTCGAAATCATAACAGTTTTACTTGTATCAAATAAATTACAATAAATTGAATATCACTTACTTAAAAACTAGTTTAAAAATCGTTTACCGATAAGTTATGTGTTTTTTATGAATGCTATACTTTATAATGCTAATAAATAGAGTTTTCCTATTACAAAATACTTATATGCATAAACATGATTTGAAACTATCAAAGAGTTTTATATACATTCAAAACCAATATTGAAAACATCATATTGTAGTTAAAACAACTCTCTTTATAATAATTGTTTGTATAAACATATAATAAGTTTCAAATGTATAGTTTTTGATAATTATAACAAAATACACATCTTACAAAACATACTTGTAATAGGTAGTATAAGTAACATAAATATCATTTCTATTTCCAAAGAGTTCAAAAATTATAACTCTTTATAGAAAAACATATATACTTTTAATTATGCATATAAACTAATCATATTAATAATTATTATACTTACCCCAAACTTGCAAACCATATATCATATATCCTTTAGTCACCCATCCAACATCTCCCAATCATCTAATAAATTGAAATATAATTCAAACATGTCAATAACCGTCACAGTTTATCATCAAATACAAAACTCTCATACTAAACTCAAATTCTCAATTTAGTCTCTTTGGTAACATCATAGACAAACCTTTTTCTAGAAAACTGAAAAGTCCTCATATCCATCCCAAATGAACCAAAGATCTTAATATGCTCGAATTGATATAATAAAAATACCAAAATTAATCTTTTATAATCTCATAAGTTTAAGACCTTCAATCTGGCATTTCAATTACAATACTTTCACCTTCAAACCAAAACAATGAATATTCTCCTATTTTTAATAAATAATCTACAACCCCAAAATTTCCAATATTGCACATAGGCATAATAGAAATATGTATCTTAAATCTCGAAAAGTGCCAACACAATTTTGGAATCAAAAGTCCTTTAAATAAATCATAATTTAAGAAATATCAATTCTGCTTGTTAGATTCCAGGATGGATATCTATTATTTGCAAATACAAAATAATTTATGACAAATTTATAAAATCATGGAAACTTCCAAACTAAAACTTACCATACCAAAGGAGTAGTATGTAAAAGATTATAATTTTCTAAAAATTATAACCAACTGAAGTCATACTCATAGTTCTAACATTCTACTGAAAACAGTAAATTCTAGAATTTCAGAGTCTTCTTTTAAAAAAATCATCAAAAATAAAATACTCAACCTTTTATAGTGAAACTAGTTTTAAAAGAAAGATTTTCATATCTACTGTAAGATATAAAATAGCTATAACAAAAATCAAGTTCAAACTATAATTATAATTTTTGTAAATTTAGATAGTCAGTTAACAACAAAGATTTTCAGAATTCTGTTGCTCAACCTCAAAAATTCATGAAAAATCATGTCTCTCATATTTTTCTTTGAAATAAGTACTAAAGCATCCTTGAGACAAATATTTTGGTATATTAAAACATGGAATTCAAAATTCGAATGAAAATAAACTTATACTCTTGATAATAGTCTAATGTCTCATGTCTCATGCAATATTGGTAAATCAAGTTCCTAGGTATCCAATTCCAACAACTTATCAATTCCCACAACTCTAATACAATTGAATATTAAATCATAAAATCAAAATATCAAACTTGTGACAACATATAAATCTCCATGTCACAAACATCATATTTAACTCAATTAATCCACAGGATACAAATTCTTGAACTCAACTCCAATCTTAGCACTTCAAACCAAGACAACACCCAATTTGAGATTTTTATAACACTTCAAACCAGAACAATACCCAGTCTGAGAGTTTTAATACAAATAAAAATTCTCTAAAATTTTATATTAGCATTCTACACATGAGTACATAGTTCTAGAGATTTTTCCATGAATTTTCAACAACAAAAACATTTTTAAACAAATTTGTATTTCAGGTAAAGAAATTCTGTTAAACAGTGTTTGATAGTAAGTCCAGATACTTCAACAATTTCTATGAATTTTTATTTTGATCAAAACTTCACAAGAATTTCCGGAATATACAAATATATGGATGTTTGGAATATAAAATTTCATAATTTTTGGGCATCGTTTGAATAGGCAAATAAATATTCAAAATCAAGTTATGTAATAAAGCTATTTTGTTTTTAGGATAACAGTGTTGTTTTGAAAATCAATTAAAAATCAAACTCTAAATCATTTTCAACAAAAATTTTTGACATGAAACATGAAGATCTTTATTTTCTATCATGAGATAAAAAAATAAAGTAAATAAAAAGAAAAATTTGTGAAACAGCCTACTATCTTAATAACTTAGCCAATGATCACCAATTAATTATATGATACTCTAACCTTCTTATCATATAAATCTATTACAGACATCGCTTATCAATCACCAAATACAGATCAAAAGAATCTCATAGGATAATCTCAAATCAAAATGAACTCTACATCATCCATGTTGATCCATAAATAATATATACATACTTACTAAAATAGACACCAATCCTTGTTAGAATCTTCTTTGATCCAATCTTTTCTTTAGATTCTCCATCTCACATCAACATATTAAACACCGAACCTTTAAACTTCTCCTTCAACCCTCCATTTATATAGGTAATGGTTTTTGAAAAGAGTTTTTAAATGTGAACTCTATCAATCAATTGTACATATGGATAATAAACTTCCAATTTAACTCCTTAAATTTTCCATCATAATCTTGTCATTGACCCATAATTTAAGTTTTTCAACTTTAGGCTTTACAAAAGCATATACGCTCAATACGAATCAACTAAGACTCAACATCTATAAGGTCTCCTAAACCATCAAAGTTCATTGCTCCTAAACTTTTAACACACTCGATTGCATTATAAACCATATAACTTCCTTGTTCTTGATGTTCAACAATTCTAGTAACTAACTACGCAATTCTATTAAGAAATTGTTCGACATTAGGTACAACACATGATGCTTGATCTACCATAGCTCTATAGGGGCCACATAAGGTTCTGACTGGTTAGTTAACTCTATTGAAACTTTATATACAGATTCATTTTCCTTTGCTAGTCTATTAGGTGTTGGCAATACTGCTAAAGCTCTCCTGCGGTGGTCATGACGATTCGTACCAGAATTTTACAAAATACAACTTTGTTTATCACTAAATAAAAATTTTAGATATGCATAAAGTAAGTCTATAGGTATGAGTGGAGCTTCCATCCTGCTCCAAGCACTTGTAACCTCGGCACTGCTTTTTTGAAGCTTCCTTTCAGAAGCTTGGAGGGCCATACTGGTCAAGTATCGGGTAATTAACCACAGGAAAAATTGAGTGACGGTAGCCAATCCCTTGCTTCTTTGGACCTAACTACCCATCACCCCTTCAAAGATGGATTCGAGAATTTAGGCACGGGCTACAGCTACCTGGATGTTAATTCGGTGTCCACTAAGGGTTTATTGAGTTCTAAGTTCTATGCCACTAATCTCTCCTATCTTGATCCTACGTTTTATTATGCAAATAGCTGCTTTTATCTTTCTTATTACATATGGGTTGTCAACAGTTTATATACATTTATAGAAAGAGGGAGGAGAATAAATTACATTTCCATCAAACATGGGGAAGGGATTAGGGATTACAATCATTCCACACAATAAACACTACAAGAAAAACAGTTTTTTGTGACAAAGTTTTTCACGACGAAATCAAACTCGTCGCAAAAAGTGGCCTTTTGCGACAAAATTATTATTTCCTCACAAAAGCTAGCATTTGAAAAAAAAAATGATATTTTGCAAGGAATTTTTCGTCGTAAAATAAAACCTATAGCGATGAATATTTATTTCCTCGCTAAAAACTCGAGTGACTAATTAGAGAAGAATTCTTTGGGACGAGATAAAACCAATTACGACAAAATTTTTGTCGCAAAACGTATTACACAAAGATGGGATTTTGTGACAAAATTTTTGTAGCAACATGAACATTTTTCGCGACGAAATTACATTTCTCGAGAAAAAAAGGCATTTTGCGAGAAAAAATTTCTTGCAAAAAGCCCTATTAACTTATTACACAAACGTGGCAATACTTGACATTTTGCGACAAAATCAAGATTCCTTGCAAACTATGACATTTTACGAGAAAAAATTTGTCGCGAAAAGCCATTCTAATTTGTAATACGTTCGTGGCAACACTGGACATTTTGTGATGAAAATATGATTCCTTGCAAAATGTGACCTTCTGCAAGAAAAAATTTCTTGCAAAAAAGTGACCTTTTGCTAGAAAAAATTCCTCACGAAAAGCCATTCTAACTTATTATGCACACGTGGCAATACTGGACATTTTACGACGAAAATATGATTCCTCGCTTCGTCGCAAAATGTAACCTTTTACGAGATTAAATTTCTCGCAAAAAGTCCTGTGCGGATGTTTCTTTTTTGCGACAAAATTACATTCCTCGAGAAAGACAACTTTTTGCGACAAAATTGTCGTCGTCATAAAAAGTTACCTTTCGCGAGAAAAATTTTGTCGCAAAAAGTCATTTTTTTAAAATGATAACTTAATAACTTTTCTCTTTGCTTTTCCTCGCTTTGTTTGTGCTCCATGTAATATATAAGTCTTTGTTTGGAGAATGATAAAAAGAAAAGGATAAAGAAAGTATTAAAAATTTAATTTGATTTTAGGTAAATTTGAAAATCTTTAAATATAGCAGGATCATTTGGATAGGCATATAAATTTTTATGAAAAAAAATAACCCTTTGTGGTTCCATCCATGCTCTTAAATGTGAAAAATTATTGAAATATTCTAAATTTAGTGTTTGTAAAAGAGATAAATAATTAAAATAAACTCTCTCTCTCTATATATATATATATGTATAAAAAATGAATTGATGAACACTTAAATATGTATGCTTAATAAGAGTTTAGTTCATCATATTGTATTAATAGTGTCATTAAATTCCTCAACTTAAACATATTTGTAGTCTTTGTATCCTTGGAATTAACTTTCTGTTAATTTAGGTTTTGTTACAGGTTCAATAAAATGGGCATAACCTTCTATTTATAGATCAGAATGGTACAAATCTTACTGTTTTAGAAAGCTGATTATATTATCTACAAGATTGTATTTCTCAAGCATCACCAAATTCGGGCTCTTAGTGGACCAAAAATGGGCTTGAAGTGAACCCATCTGCAGTTTCAGTCCAGCCTGACCATGCCTCCGTATTTTGACCATAGCTCTCAAGATACGTATCTAAATCGTATGAATCAAGATGTTCTAGAAAGCTGAGAGAAATATCTACGACTTTCATGAAGACATGTGATCAAAATTCTCAATAATTCAATGTCAAAATTGGGTGGTCATAGTTAGTTCACCTAATTACCTCAATTGTTAAAGTTGGTGCATCTAATATTTGACAATGATTCCTTTATAATTTGACAAGTTTACCCCTGAATGTATCTATAAATAGAAGTGCCTTGTGATCCATTTGGGCATTTTGGCCTTGGCTGGGATCTCTTGTTATTGTGTTTTTCTCTCTTGTGTTTTAATCTTATTAATGATTTTTTTTTTCTTGCAATTTGTTTTCTTTCTTTTATAATGTTTTGCTAAATTCTCTTTTGCTAAGGTAAAAGGGTAAAACCCTTGATATGAGAGTAAGGATTGATATGAGAGTAAGGATTTTCTAATCCTTTGATATGTGCTTTATAATCATAATCTTTTGTTATTTATTTTATATGATTTATATTTATTTCTCTAATCAATCTTGACAACACTCGTAAAGTGGAGGTCTTGATCCATTGTCGACAATCCTTGGCACATCAAGTGCTTGGATCCTTTCTAGATGTTGTATGGTTCTTCCTTACAGACACAAGTCTAGTTAGGAACCTTGATTTGTTGTAGACATATGGTGATTGGCACATTGGATGCTTGAACCCATTTACAAGAAGTGGTATAAATATTGGTAATGAAACGAATATAATTCATATAACTAAATTGGGCTTAAATGATATACCTTTCAATTGGAACCTCCTTGATGTGTGGATTCCAATTGAGTTATAATTAGGTTGTCTATCCTTATTTGATATATCAAGGGCGGATCCCCTAACCTTAGCTTTCATTGTTATTGTTTTAATTCCTCTTACTTGTGTATTTTCATTATTCTCATCTATTGTTATGAACTTGTTCTTTAATTTGCTATGGTAGGTTTCACCACCTATTCTCATGGATGGTTTTACCACCTTTTGTTGTTGTTTTATATTTAAATGGTCGGTGGTACCGCTTACCATATTTACTTCTATTTGTTAATATCTTCTTGATGAATCATATCATATTTGCTTAGCTTATAATTTGTAGCGCTAAAATCCCTTTCCTCGTGGATCGACCCCGGTCTCACTAGGTTTATTACTTTGACACTTTATGCTTGGGAGACAATCCTTTTTCGGATGTGTCAAGTTTTTGGCGCCGTTGCCGAGGAAGGTAAAATTTGGCATACAAAATTGTAAGTATTCTCTTTTCTCATTTTAGATCTTAATTTTTTACTTTGTCGTGTGTTCATCTTTTCTTCTCTTTTCTTTTCTCTTTCTTGCATGAAAATTTGGTCACGAACATCTAGTGGTAGACTTCTTAGAAAAACATCATCTTCCTTAGAAAACATGGCCGACAATCAAGTGGAAAGGTTCACGGATGAAGGGGACAACCGTTCCCAACAAAATGATCAAAACCAACCAAGAACCCTCAGAGATTACATGAATCCGGTAAGGACTAGTGCACCATCTTGTGTAGTTTCTTCTCTCGATTCAATCCATTTCAATTTCAAACCAAGTTTTGTTCGACTTCTACCCACCTTTCATGGCCTTGATATAGAGAACCCATATTCACACTTAAAAATCTTTGAAGAGGTGTGTAACTCTTATAGTGACCCAAATTGTAGTATAAACAACATTAGATTAAAGCTTTTTCCGTTTTCTTTAAAAGATAAAGCTAGAACATGGCTAAAAAATTTGAGGTCGAAATCCATCAGTTCATGGGATGAGATGAAACAACAATTTTTGCAAAAATTTTTTCCTACCCATAGAACAAATTCTCTTAAAAGACAAATTTCCAATTTCACTCAAAAATAAGGGAAACCTTTATCAATGTTGGGATAGGTATAAGGAACTACTTAACACCTGTCCTCACGACAGTTTTGAAACTTGTAGAATAGTTGCACACTTCTACGAAAGGTTAACACCTCAAGATAGGCAACTAGTAGAGTTAATGTGTAATAGAGAATTTGGAGATAAAGACCCTGAGGAAGCAGTTGACTACCTAGATTCCTTGGCAAACAAGACTGAAAATTGGGACACTGCTGGCACCTACGAGGTGCCAAGCAAAGCCCCAACCTCGACATCCAATAGAGGCATTCACAACCTTAGGGAAGACCATGACCTTCAAGCCAAATATACATTCCTAGCTAGAAAAGTCGAGGCTTTAGAAATGAAAAAGAATGGTCAATTGAATTCTATTCAAGAAATTGTCTGTCACATTTGTAATGATAATGACCATTCTATTGATGATTGCCCAACCTTGCCTGCCTTTAAGGAATGTCTCCATGAACAAGCCAATACTTTGAATACTTTCAAAAGGCCAAATCACAATCCATACTCACAAACCTATAATCCCGGTTAGAGAAATCATCCAAATTTTAGTTGGAAAAATGACAATCATGCACAATCTTCACAAGTACCTTTTCAAACACAACAAAATTTTCAAAATTCTCATGATCATGCATATGCTCCTCCTCCTAGGAATGACTTTGAAGGGACATTGCATTCATTCATTACAAAGCAAGAGACTTTCAATAGTCAAACTGCTCAAACATTAGCAAATTTGTCAGACACTCTTGCAAAATTTGTATCTACATTTAGCATCCAAGAAAAAGGAAAATTTCATTCTCAAACATTGCAAAACCCCAAAGATCAATCTAACTCAAAAGCAGGGAGTTCAAGTAACCATTATTTTGACCAAGCCAAATCAGTCATGACCCTTCGCAATGGTAAGATTGTTGAAAAACACATTCTTAACCCTTATGAGAAAGAAGAAGAATCGATCTCTAAAGGGCAAGAAGAGGTTGCCAAACCAACACCTAGCGAAGAAGAAACCAAATCCTCACAAAAGAAGCCAACTCACAATTCTGAAATGTTTGAAATTTTTAAATAGGTAAAGGTCAACATTCCCTTGCTAGATGTGATCAAATAGGTACCTTCTTATGCAAAATTTTTTAAAGACTTGTGCACTGTGAAAAGGAAATTGAATGTGAAAAAGAAGGCCTTTCTAGCTGAGCAAGTAAGTGCTATTCTTCAAAACAATAATACAGTGAAATATAAGGATCCAGGTTGTCCTACAATTTCATGTGTTATTGGAGACCATAAAATTGAACAAGCTTTACTTGATCTTGGTGCTAGTGTGAATTTACTTCCATACTCGGTTTTTCAGAAACTCACTATAGGTGAGTTAAAACCGACCTATGTGACTCTTTTGCTTGCTGATAGATTAATTAAAGTACCAAGAGGAGTAATAGAAGATGTGTTATTTCAAGTTGATAAAATCATTTATCCAATGGATTTTATCATCTTGGACACACAACGAGTGGAAGTATGTAATTCAATTCCTGTTACTTTAGGGCGTCCATTTCTAGCTACCTCTAATGCTTTGATTAATTGCAGGAATGGAGTCATGAAGCTATCATTTGGGAACATGACATTGGAACTTAATGTTTTTAATATGTGTAAACAACCACATGAAGAAGATGATGAAATTGAGGAGGCCAATATGATTGAAACTATTGTGGAAGACCATATCCAAAAAGGGAGTTCTTCTGACCCTTTAGAAACCTATTTAGTCAATTCATTAGAATCAAGTATGGAACTAGAGCCTGATCTTTCTGATATATGTTCTTTACTGGATTGTGCACAGGTAATGGAAAAAGGCTCAAAACCAAGATTTGAAAAAGTGGGGCAAATCAATGAAAGCAAGGAAGAGGAAGCTCCCAAGTTAGAACTGAAGCCCTTACCTGCAGGATTGGAATATGCATATCTTGGGGAGAATCAGACATATCCGGTGGTAATTTCTTCATCCCTTACAAGCGAGCAACAAGGTAAGTTGATACACGTACTTGAAAGGCATAAAAATGCAATCGGATGGACTTTGAAAGATATAAAAGGCATTAACCCTTTGATCTGTACACATAGAATACATTTAGAAGAAAATGCCAAAACATCCCAACAATCTCAAAGGAGATTAAATCCCCGCATGAAAGAGGTCATTAGGGCTGAAGTTCTCAAACTACTTGATGTGGGAATTATCTACCCTATTTCTGATAGTAAGTGGGTAAGCCCTACACAAGTAGTACCTAAGAAATCTGGCATTCTAGTAGTAAAAAATGAAAAGGGTGAATTATTGCCAAATCGAGTCTCATCTAGTTGGAGGATGTGCATTGATTATAGAAAATTAAATACTGCCACCAGAAAAGACCACTTTCCTTTACCATTCCTTAACCAAATTCTAGAAAGAGTAACAGGGCACTCCTACTACTGCTTTCTTGATGGATATTCAGGCTATTATCAAATTCTCATTGCACTTGAAGACCAAGAAAAGACCACATTCACATGCCCCTTCGGCACTTTTGCATTTAGGAGAATGCCTTTTGGACTTTGTAATGCTCCAGCCACTTTTCAAAGATGCATGTTAAGCATCTTCAGTGACATGGTTGAGCATTGTTTAGAAGTTTTTATGGATGATTAACTGTCTTTGAAAACTCTTTTGATAATTGTCTTGAAAACTTAGAAAAAGTCCTAAAAAGGTGTGTAGAAAAGGTCTTATTTTGAATTGGGAAAAATATCATTATATGGTCACTTCGGGAATTGTCTTAGGTCATGTGGTGTCTTCTAAGGGAATTGAAGTGGACAAAGTAAAAGTGGAATTAATTTCCCATTTGCCTCCAAAAACAGTTAAAGAGGTCCGTTCATTCTTAGGGCATGCTAGATTTTATAGGAGGTTCATAAGAAATTTCAGTGCTATATCTAAACCTCTTAATAAAAGACACTTCTTTTGAATGGACTCAAGAATGTCAAAATGCCTTTGACAAGTTAATTGGACTTTTAACAACTGCTCCAATTATGCAATCTCCCGATTGGTCTTTTCCTTTTGAATTGATGTGTGATGCAAGTGATTATGCCGTTGGTGCCGTCTTAGGACAGAGAAAAGAAGGTAAGCCTTATGTGATATACTATGCAACTAGGACTTTAAATGATGCACAAATGAATTACACAACAATTGAAAAAGAACTACTTGTAGTAGTAGTTGCATTGGACAAATTCTGATCTTATTTAATTGGTTCTCCAACAATTGTTTACACTGACCATGCAGCTATGAGATGTTTAATGTCTAAACAGGATGCAAAACCTAGATTGATACGGTGGATCTTATTGCTCCAAGAATTCAACATCACAATAAAAGATAAGAAAGGAGTCGAAAATGTCGTTGCAGATAATCTTTCAAGACTAGCGACAGATACATTAATTGAAACTTCACCTATCAATGACTCTTTTCCTAATGAATTTTTATTCTCCGTTGCTGCTGTACCTTGGTTTGCTAACATTGTAAATTTCCTTACAACAGGAAAAATGCCACCTCATTGGAATGCTCAAGATAAAAGGAAGTTTTTGACCGAGGTGAAAAATTTTTATTAGGATGACCCATATCTGTTCAAATATTGTCTGGATCAAATAATTAGAAGATGCATACCCAACAATGAGATAAGTAGTGTCGTTAATTTTTGACATTCTGAAGCATGTGGAGGACATTTTTCATCTAAAAAAACAGCTGCTAAAATCTTGCAATGTGGATTTTATTGGCCCACCTTATTTAAGGATGCACATGCATTTTGCATAACTTGTGAAAATCGTCAAAAATTGAGATCCATTTCAAAACGAAACATGATGCCTTTAAATCTCATTCTTGCAGTTGAAATCTTTGACTGTTAGGATATTGATTTTATGGGATGTTTTCCACCATCATTTGGTTTTGTGTACATTCTTGTTGCAGTAGACTATGTTTCAAAATGGGTCGAGGCAATCCCATGTCGAAACAATGATCACAAAATAGTTATCAAATTCTTGAAAGAGAATATCTTGTGTAGATTTGGAATTCCTCGAGCCTTTATTAGTGATAGGGGTGCACATTTTTGTAACAAACCATTTGAAACTTTAATGAAGAAATATGGAATAACCCATAAAATTTCTACACCTTATCACCCGCAAACAAGTGGACAAGTTGAATTAGCTAATAAGGAGATAAAACAGATCTTAGAAAAAACGGTTAACCCAAATCGTAAAGATTGGTCTTTAAGACTTAATGATGCACTTTGGGCTCACCGAACTGCTTTCAAAACATCATTAGGAATGTCTCCTTATAGATTAGTTTATGGAAAACCTTGTCACTTGCCTGTGGAAATAGAGCATAAAGCTTATTGGGCCATTAAAACATTTAACACAAACTTGAGTGATGCTTGCAAGTTACGTAAACTCCAACTGAGTGAACTTGAAGAAATCAGGAATGAGGCTTATGAAAATTCTAAATTCTACAAAGAGAAAATGAAGGTTTTTCATAACAAATTCATTATTAGAAAATCTTTTGAACCTTCACAAAAAGTTCTTTTGTATGATTCAAGATTGCACTTGTTTTCTAGTAAACTTCGATCTCGTAGGACTGGGCCTTTCATTGTTAAAAATGTTTTCCCTCATAGAGCAGTTGAAATTGAGAACCCAAAGAATGGTAATGTGTTTAAAGTTACTGGACAACGGTTAAAACCATTCTTTGAAAATTTTGACCAAAATGAAGAGTCCATTGCTTTAATCAATCCCTTTTAAGGATTGATTTTTCCCAGTTAAGTGGCGGATACAGTACTCCGTGGCTTTTAAAGTCGGTTTTTCAGTTCCCTAAAAACTGTTGCTCACCTTGCATTCATTTTCTTTTCTTCTCTCTCATTTTCTTCACATGGATACTATTCTCTCAAATCTACAAAAACATTTTCCCTCTCTTCCTCAAAATGATTTGCTTAAAATTTACAAAGCTCGCGCAGCAAGACTAAGGATGTTGATGCGCAAGGGCATTCCTGCTGATTTAAGATGGTTAATTGAAGCCAAGGTTCAATTTTCTTGAGAGTTTTCAGATAATCTTGTTTCTCACATGCCAAGTTTGGGAAAAAGCTCTTACGCCAAAAAGCGAAGAGTGAAAAGGTTACAAGTTTGTCACAGATGTGCAAGATGGACTTGTAACCAGCGTTACCGCTCTTTGGGATATTTGTCTAGTAATCGAGAGGATAAACTGCAATTCATCAAGAATGGACTGAGTTGGGAGTCTTTGGATGATATTCGAATGACTTTTGAGACGCATTCTTCTGGACTTGTGCAGCGTGAAATTTTTAAATTGTGGACACAATTCCGAGATGAGCAGGAACGCTATAGTCTTGGGAATCTAACTCAAAACGACCCTATTTGCCAGTTTGTAAGAAAACTGGATGGGAAGCATATCCCCAACTCATAGAAGGTGTTTAAGCCGTTTCTGAACGTAAAACTAGAGGAAGATGTGAGCCACAGTCACAACTACTTGTACATATGCATGTGCGCCATCATTTTTGAATTTTAATGCCTTATAGTTGTTATTTTTGAATTTGTATCTTTTGCTTGACTTGTGCATTTGTGGTTTCTTATTTCATCATCTTTTGTTTTGAATTTCTAGGCATTATTGTCAAACTTTTTCAACAAACAGCCGAGCTACCTATATAGATATCATCATTAGAATATCTTTTGCACTCCATAAATATTACATCTCTTGTTCTCTTCTTCACACATAGTTAGAGATTTGCATAGACATGGAGGGAACTTCAAAACGTCGAATCCAAAGGATATGTGTATTCTGTGGATCTCGACCGGGTAAAAGTGAAGAGTTTGTAGTAGTAGCAAATTATCTTGGTAGGCTATTAGCCGAAAGAAAGATTCATGTGGTTTATGGGAGAGGTAGTTTCGGGTTAATGGGTTGTGTGTCAATAGCTACACTCGTAGGAGGCAGTCAAGTTTTAGGTATTATTCCTAAAGCTTTGGCTGTAGAAAGCATCGTTGGAAAAATGGTTGGGAAGGAGTTACAGGTCTCCTCTATGCATGAACGCATGGCATATATGCTTATCAATTCGGATGCCTTTATTGCTACTCTCGAAGGAATTTTTCAAATTGCCTCTTGGGCCCAACTAAATCTCCATAAAAAACCCATAGGTTTGTTGAATGTTAAAAATTTCTTTGATCCCTTAATAAGTTTTGTTGATGCAGCTGTAGAACAGAATTTTATCCCTCATTCGGTGCGACAGATCCTTGTTTCTGCCACTTCTGCTAGTGAGTTACTTAACAAATTACAAGAAGTCGAGTAGAACCTGACCTAACTATAACTCAAATTAATTAGTCAGAGGGACAAAACAAAAAGTGCAAATTGAATCTGAATCTCCGTTTGTAATTTTTTTTCTTGTCTTTTATTTTATTTTTAGCATTTTATTTTATGAGTCTTTCAGGTCGTCTCTCTTAAATAACAGAAGCTTCAGGTAATGTCTCCTATACTTTATCTCTCTACATTTAAAGATTGAGGACAATGTTTCATTTGGTTGGGGGGGAAGGATAGTAGACATAAGTGTGTCTTGAATTTTCTTTTTCTTGCAAAAAAAAAAAGTGAGTTAGTAATTAGATTCAGAGTGTGGTGTGAGGAGTTCAAATCCTCTTTAGACGCATTATGGGTCAGGAATGGCAGAGTAAAGAGGGTGGTCAGTTTGAACTCTTGAAACACACTCTAACCAATTTGTCATTTTGTTTTTTGCATTTTTGAAGACTTATTTTAACTAACTTTATATTATTTAGTTTTGATTTTTGAATTTTATAACAAGGAGGTCTTATTCATTTCATTTTGAATTATTCAAATCTATGAACTCTCACAACCTTATCATTCAATTAACTTTGTGCTTATGTACTTGTTAAGCAAGTATTCATGAACCTTTCTTCACACACATACATACCTTGATGCATGATTGTGGGTCGCGAAATGAAATGTTGTAATATTTAAGTTTTTTTATTTTGTTTGAGATAACAACAAAAGGAAGGGGAAAGTTCAAAAAAAAGAAAAAGAAAAAAAGGTAAAAAAGAAAAAAAAGAAAAGAACAATCATGGATAAGTTTGATCTCGTAGCCTCCTTAATTCGAGCAATTAAGCCTGAGGGGTGCCTTAACATCTAATACCCTAAGACCAACTGGTTTGGGAGCTATTGGCCCAAAGCTCATTACATGGATTAAGGAGAAAGCTTAATGGGATTGAACATTGCACTATCCACA
Source organism: Boswellia sacra (assembly GCA_013180625.2). Classification (NCBI taxonomy): domain Eukaryota; kingdom Viridiplantae; phylum Streptophyta; class Magnoliopsida; order Sapindales; family Burseraceae; genus Boswellia; species Boswellia sacra. The sequence continues at coordinate 31,831 of SNVD02011798.1, read as the reverse complement.
AGTTTCTAAGCAAAAATAAAGCATCGGCAACTCGAGTCGTTAAGCTCGTAGGGGTGTCTTAACACCTAATGTCCTAAGGCCAACTGGTCTGGGAGTCATTAGCCTAAGGCTCGCTACATGGGTTAAAGATGCATTCTTTCAAAAAAAAAAAGAGAGAAATAAAAGAGAGAAGAAAAAAAATATATATATATACACAAAAATAATGATGAATGAATGCCCCCTGCCTAAGGTTGTTAGCCTTAACAAATATTACAACTGATAAGGCTTCTTTCTAATAAGTCCCGTAGTCATGTGTCGATTGAGCACAAAAAATGAAGATTTGTTAATATCTTGACTAAAGGGTACATGAGTCATTTTAAAAAAAAATCGTTTGAGAGTTTGTTTATTTGGATAAAATCAAGGAGAGTGGAATAATGACCACCTTGGATGTGAAATTCTATAAATCACTTCTAAATAATAACGCTTTAATTGTTAGGGACTAGCAATAAGTTGGTTGGGGGTTGTGATGAACACTTAAATATGTATGCTTAATAAGAGTTTAGTTCATCATATTGCATTAATAGTGTCATTAAATTTCTCAACTTAAGCATATTTGTAGTCTTTGCATCTTTGGAATTAACTTTCTCTTAATTTTGGTTTTGTTACAAGTTCAGTAAAATGGGCATAACTTTCTATTTATAGATCAGAATGGTACAAATCTTAATGTATTGGAAAGCTGATTAAATTATCTACAACATTGTATTTTCTCAAGCATCATCAAATTCAGGCTCTTAGTGGACCAAAAATGGGCTTGAAGTGAACCCATCTGCAGTTTCGGCCCAGCCTGACCATGCCTCAGTATTTTGACCATATCTCTCAAGGTACGTATCCAAATGTATGAATCAAGATGTTCTAGAAAGCTGAGAGAAATATCTACGACTTTTATGAAGACATGTGATTAAAATTCTCAATAATTCAATGTCCAAATCGGTGGTCAAAGTCAGTTCACCTAATTACCCCAATTGTCAAAGTTGGTGCATTTAATATTTGACAATTATTCTTTTATAATTTGACTAGTTTGCCCCTGAATGTATCTATAAATAGAGGTGCCTTGTGACCAATTTGGGCATCTTGGCCTTGGCTGGGATCTCTTATTATTGTGTTTTTCGCTCTTGTGTTTTAATGTTATTAATGAATTTTCTTTTTCTTGCAATTTGTTTTCTTTCTTTTATAATGTTTTGCTAAATTCTCTTTTGCTAAGGTAAAAGGGTGAAACCTTTGATATGAGAGTAAAGATTTTCTAACCCTTTGATATGTGCTTTATAATCATAATCTTTTGTTATTTATTTTATATGATTTATATTTATTTCTCTAATCAATCTTGACACCACTCGTAAAGTGGAGGTCTTGATTCATTGTTGACAATCCTTGGCACATCAAATGCCTGGATCCTTTCTGGATGCCGTATGGTTCTTCCTTACCGACACAAGTCTAGTTAGGAACGTTGATTTGTTGTAGACATATGATGATTGACACATTGGATGCTTGAACCCATTTACAAGAAGTGGTATAAATATTGGTAATGAAATGAATATAATTCATATAACTAAATTGGGCTTAAATGACATACTTTCCAATTGGAACCTCCTTGATGTGTGGATTCCAATTGAGTTATAATTGGGTTGTCTATCCTTATTTGATATATCAAGGGCGGATCCTCTAACCTTAGCTTTCATTGTTATTGTGTTAATTCCTCTTACTTACGTATTTTCATTATTCTCATCTATTGTCATGAACTTGTTCTTTCATTTGCTATGGTAGGTTTTACCACCTATTCCCATAGATGGTTTTACCACCTTTTGTTGTCGTTTTATATTTGAATGGTCGGTAGTATCGCCTACCATAATTACTTCTATTTGTTAATATCTTCTTGATTAATCATATCATATTTGCTTAGCTTATAGTTTGTAGCACTAAAATCCCCTTCCTCGTGGATCGACCCCGGTCTCACCGGGTTTATTACTTCGACACTCTTATACTTGGAAGACAATCCTTTTTTGGATGTGTCATGAATCATTAATAATTTAATAATCAAAGCATAAAATTTATTGCTAATTCTTTAGATATATTCTAATTTATGTGTGATTTATATATGTCCAACTACTAAATTATAATTATGATAAACTTATTACTATGACTACTTTTTAATTGATGAAAATGAGATTAAAAAAATACCCAACTTGTAAAAATCTAATTTATTTTTTAATGTTTGATTATATGTCAAATAAACATAAATAATAAATTAATTAATAATCATTTAATACTCAATTAAAACTAACTAAGTACCATGCAATAATTTTATATATCTAATGTATGTGGTTATTATATGATTAATTAATTGATATTAAATTATTTAATATCAACCAAATATTAAATAAATTTAATTATGTTTGATAAATTTATTTAATTACTAAATAAATTTATAATTATCAAAGTCCAAGTATGATTAATTTCAAAATCTTCTTAGTTTTTTATTATAATTTTCATATTTGTATACTTTTTATGACAAATAAAAGAGTCTTTAGCATTTTAAATTTTTTTAGATTTTTAGTGAGGAAATTTTCGTCGCAAAAAGATTAATAATTTGTCGCAAAATATGATGTTTTGCGATGATTTAATTTCGTCGCAAAATGAGGTTTTTTTGCAACGAAAAACAAATTTATATTCGTTGCAAGAAATAAAATTTAGGCGGACTTTTTCCTGCTTAAGGATTTTGAAAATTTCAAGTTCTTGAGCGATGAAAAATTTGTCACAAAAGTTCAAAATTTTTGTCGCAAAATGAAATTTGGGCGGACTTTTTTCCGCTCTTGAAATTTCACAATTTTGAAATTTTTTCTCGACGAAAATTTTATTGCGAAATATCAAAATTTTGTCGCAAAAATAAATTTTTGGCGAACTTTTTGCCGCTTTGGTTTTTTTCATAATTTAAAAAACTATTTCGCAACAAAATTTTCGTCGCTAAAGGTTAAAATTTCGTCGCAAAATATCCAACCTTTATTATATATACATGGGTTAATTTTTTGGATTGTTTCATTTTCTTCCATCACTTCCAATTCTATCCTCCTTTTCTTTTTACAACATTATTATTCTTGGTAAATACTTTTACTCTTCCTTTTACTTTTGTGTTGTAATATATTTTCTTTAATAGTTTAATATATTTTTATTTCTTTTAATTTTTTATTGATATTATTGTCTTTTGTTTGATAGGTATTTGTGAAGATGGAATGCAACTCAACATTCTCAAATTCTTTGCTTCTTCAACATTGTTTTTTTCATAAACTCATTTTTTATCCTTTAATTATTGCTTAATATTTTATTTTTATTTTTTTGTTTTTAATAGGTATTTTTGAAGATGGGTTGTACTTGAAGATTTGAGGATTGATACAAAGTCAAGCAACAAAAGCATTTTTGGAGGACTAAATTTTGTATTTTTCTTTCTCTTTTTTTTTTTTTAAATTTTGCTATGTACAAAGGTTGTAAAAATACATTGTAATAAATTTTTTGTAATTTGTTGTTAATTTAAATATAAAATCTGTAAATTCTTAAAAAATAATCAAATTTCGTGTCAAAAGTTTATTGTGACGAATTTTTTGTCGGTAAAGATTGTATTTAGCGAAAAAAATTGGTTGCAGTAAACTTTTTTAACTAAAATAATTTTATAATTGTTTTCTAATAATTTCGCGATAATATTGGAATTCATCGTAAAATATGCTCTTTTGCGACGACTTTTATTTTGTCGCAAAAAGTTGACATTATGTGATCCTTTTTGTGACGAAATATTTGTCGCAAAATGCCACTTTTTGCGAGAAAAAATTTGTCGGAAAAAGATTTTTTGCGAGGAATTCCAGAATCGTCGCAAAAAAATCTATTGCGACTGGAATGCGGCAAATTTATTTTTGTCGCAAAAACTTATTGTGACGAAATTTTAGCTTTTTACGACAAAATTTTTCGTCACAAAAAGTCATTTTTCCCATAGTGAATGCAATAAAGTAACTGAAATAATTGTAAATTAAGGAAATTTCAAGTTTGATTCTCCATCATCAAATAAGGGCATCATTAGTAAGAGGGATAAATATTAATCTAAATAAACAATTTTTTACTAAATACAGCATCATTAATCAACTATTCTAAACCTGCATAATTAACTACTAAATAACCACTAATCATGCTTAATTGACTACCAATTAATCACATAATTAACTACTAATTATCAACTAATTATCTACTAATCATGTGTAATTAAGAACTAATTAAACACTAATTAATGACTAATTAACTACGCAATTAACCACTACACATGCTAAATTAAACTACTAATCATAGCAATTAATCTAATAATTAACCATTGCTAATCCTAAGCTAAACATGATAATTAACTACTAATTAATTAAACTACTCCTAAACTAAACATGGTAATTAACTATTAATTAAATTACTCGTAAACTAAGCATGGCATAATCATTTCTAATTATACCTAAACATGACAAACTAATCTAAATAAAATATGTAAACTAAAGAGGAGGCCCTTAGAAAACTTATCAAATTCTGAATTTAATCGAAAGCCAAACCTTTGACCAGCATCGATACCTTAGAGGAATGTCGATAACATGGAGAAAAAACCAAAAAATATTAAATAGAAGAAGGTCTTTGAAAATATTTGGAATCCTAAAAATAAGTGTTTTTAAGCTATTTTCAAGCCCAAAATTTGAGGCCTTGAATTGGGGGCCGAGTGCCCTTATATAGGCCTCAATTTCGAAGAAAATGAGCTCTTTTCTTGACTTGAGATTGTAGTTTAGAGACACACACCTCTAAATTAGAAGCGCACGCCTCTAATCTAGAGGCGTAACTAGGGTTATCAGACCTTAGCGGACGCCTCCAATCTAGAGGCATTACTAGGGTTTTTAGACCTTATCGTTGTCACTAGGGTTTCCAGAAGTTACAGTCATTGCTTCTTCCTAGAAGGGTGCGCCTATAATGCTAGAGGCGTCAGCTCCAACCTATAGACGCCGACCTTCTTTTTGGATTTTCACGTCTCGAAGCACTATTTGGGTCGAGGTTGCTCCCCTTGCACGCTTGGGAAGGGGCTCTCTACCCCCTTCGAACTCCACAGTGACCTTACCACGAAGGTTGATCCACATGTGCATCGGGTGAGCATGGTCCCTAGGTTCTCGACTCTCACCGGTCATGAGCTTACTTGGATTTTCTACCCCATTTTACGTGTTAGGATTTCGGTGCTATTTCGCACTCTTTAGCAGTCTCCAGTGCGATTCCATACTCTCTTAAGACACCTTCAGAGAGTCCACATGTTAGGATTTCGATACTGGTCTGCACTCTCTAACAGTCTCTAGTGTGATTCCACACTCTTTGAAGACATCTTTATGCGATTATGCATATCAAGATTTCGGTGCTTTTTTGCAATCCCTAACAGTCTTTGGTGCGATTAAACACTCTTTAAAGACACTTTCACATGATTCCACATGTCAAGATTTCGGTCCTATTTTGCACTCTCTAAAATGAGTTTGTTGAAATTTTAAATATTTCCATGGTTTCAACTTGACTCCACGCTCTTTCTTTAGGTGCTGGTGCAATTATGCACTTTCTCTTAAGATTATCTTGTTCTCCCTAGGGATGCTAGTGCGATTTCGTATTCTTTGAATGAGTTTGTTGAAATTTTAATTCTGATGGGGTCCTAGCATGATCCATGCTCTCCAAGGGATGTTGATGGGATTCTGCATCTTTTAAGAATTTTGCTATCTTTTTATGCTCTCTAAAGATGTGCTTGTGGGGGACTTTGTATATTTCAAAACTCCTTTGGGGATGGAGTGATTTGGCATTCATTGGGGTTTTTTCAGTGTCATTCTGTAATTTTCTAGGCCTTGGGTATGAATTTGGACTCTTTAAGGGATCTAGGTGCAATTTTGTAACATTTTGAGGTCTTTTATGTCCACTAAGGAACTATGTTGTCAGTCTACAGCTTTCTAAAATCATAATGTAGCTTTACAGCTCTACTGGCGATTTGGATACAACCCCACAACTTTCAAGCCCTCGAGGGTATATCCTATGTCTACTGGGATTTTGATGTAATACTACAAATTTTGGGGGTTTGGATCATGCTTTAGTCTTTTGGGGGTCTGGATACCATTCTTTAGTCTTTAGGGGTCTTTGTTAATTATGCATCCCTTGGTGAGTTTGTTGTAATTGTGTTTCCATGAGGGTGTTTGTCATAATTTTACAACTTTCTAACGTCTTTTAAAGGGGTGCACATGGGTCGGATCGGGTCGGGTTAGACATTTTTAACCCATAATCGGGTTTCTGAAGCATGTAACCCTAGATATAACCCGGATGGTCGGGTCTGTCGTGTCTACTCGACACTCGACATGTATGTGTCGAGTCGTCTCTCAACACTCGACACATATTGTCGAGTCGTGTCGAATGCATCATTTGACATTTGATATCAGACTATTTTCAAAGACATCGAGTGTCGGATGATGAATTCGACACTCGACGCTGTCCACTCGACACATATTGTCGAGTCGTGTCGGATGCATCATCTAACACTCGGTATCCAACTATTTTCAAAGACATCGAGTGTCGGATCATCTGACACTCGACACTGTCCACTCGACACTCGACATATATTGTCGAGTCGTGTCGGATGCATCATCTGACACTCGATATCAGACTATTTTCGAAGACATTGAGTGTCGAATTGTGAATCTGACACTCGCACCTTCCACTCGACACTTGACACATATTGTCGAGTCGTGTCGAATGCGTCATCTGACACTCGATATCAAACTATTTTCGAAGACATCGAGTGTCGGATGATGAATCCGACGCTCGACACTCGACACTCGATACTCGACACATACATGTCGGGTTACATGAATTAAACCCAATCCCAAACCGGATTGTAAAAAACCCGAAGTTTATAACCTGATTTCGGTTTTTTTATTACCGTGACTTGATCGTAACCCGACCAACCTGACAAAACCCAATCGGGTCGGGTATTTTTGAACACCCCTAGTCTTTTATGTCCACTGGGGATCCAAATGTAATTCTACAATTTTCTAGGGGTCTAGCTTAAGTCTGAACTCCACTAGGGATTTGGATGCAATTCGTAATTTTTTGGGTCCAGATGTAATTCTATAATCCTTGGGGGTGTCTGGTGTGCTTCGTAACTCTTCGAGGGGCCTGCAAAAATTCTTTAGAAACTAGTGCTAGAAATCCACCAAAATTTAAATTTAGAGGCGTGCGCCCTTAATTATAAGGGCGCAACCCTACATGCGGCACACGCCTCTAAAGTGTGATCTAGTATATAAACAAAAGTTCATCATTTTTTTTACCACCAAAACCTCCCAACTCTAGTTTCTTTTAAATTTTCTTCCCAAAACCTTCAAATTTCTTATATTCACAATCATGGCAAACCACCCAAATGAGATTGACCTTAATCTCCGTGCTTTGACCATGCATTAGATGCTCATCGGAGGTCTAATGGACGACGATGCTAGAATCTTGCACGGTTTGGACTCCCATGACTTCTCCAAGGTAAGGTCTCTCTTCCCTCGCCTTCATTTCAGTGTTTTTATAGTTGATTTTGTGTTTTGAAGAAATTTTGTACACACACCTTTATGAAAAGCTGGGCGCCTCTATCAGAGGCGTCGAATGTTTGAATAGAGGCGTGCACTTGTAAGCTTGATGAGTGTCTGTAGGTAGTTAAAGGTGCATAACTTTAGCATTAGAATTGTTATAGGGTTTCTTCATTTCTAGCGCGCAACTGTAATTACCCCTAGAGTCTGTTAGAAGTAGCTTGCCTCTCTCTCTTATAGGCATGCAACTCTAGTTAGAGGTGCCCACTTCAGTCTTCCATTTCTGTTGCAACTTGGCTTTTTCGCTTTATTCATTCTAACACTGTCCATTTTTCCTTCTTTCTTTCCTCCAGGTAAAGAATAGGCATAGGCCTGGAGGATCATACTACTATGCCCGAGAGTGGTATGACACTATTCTGAAGCATAGTCTATTGCTATTTTCGAATGTTTTATCCAGTCCTTGTTGTCACAGTAGACTCACACGAGCCAGAAGGCACTATTAGCCTTGGTTGATCGGTGGATGGACACCACTCATTCTTTCCACTTTACGTTTGGAGAGATGACAATCAGCCCTTGATTTGATGGTATTGACAGACGTCTCCTTTTATAGGGAAGTGGTCCCTGTTGATAGTCGATTATTGGCTTGCTGACAGTAGATCAGACTCAAAGGGTTGGGTGTTGGAACTTGAACTCAAACTTGATCAGATCAAAAGCGGAAATAGCTTCGAGATAAGGATCTAGCGAATGCAGGCTTCAAAACCTTTTTGTGCTTTCTTACCACTTTGGATCCCAAGTATGGCTGAATATCAATCTGAACAACACTTGTGGGAGTGTAACTTGACTAAATAATTACCTGAGAATACAAAAGGAAACAGATTAGGAGGCTAGGTAGCTCAAGCATGAAGCCAAAGAGGCCTTGGAAGGCTTCTACATTTTGGCTCAGGGAGGGAAGCCTAAGGTTGGCACAAAATCCAAGGTAGGGGGCTCTCACATGTTTTTTGTCCTATGTTTCTAAGGGTTAGATTGAAAACCCTAATTGTTTATATACCTCATATGTTTCCTTGCTAAACAGTGATACTTGGACTTAGTATTTTATTAGGATTATTTTAATCCTTTTATAAATCTAATTAGACTCATAATTTAATTAGGTTTCTACGAGCATAATATAAATCTAATTGGACTTATAATTAAATTAGGTTTCTACAAACTTAAAATAAATCTAATTGAACTTTTATATATTTGAGTCCAACTCAAATAACTAGAAAGCTTCTTTAATTCTAAATTAAACTCTTAGTTAGTTAAATCATATTTAATTAATTAATAGGCCTAGTAAGCCCAACTACTCATTAGCCCAATTACTTATTTAATTAATCTTATTAATTAAATATCAAGCCCAGTAGCTTATTTATTTAATAAAACTCTTTTAATTAAATAACAAGCCCATTTACAATTTAATATATAAAATTTTATTCTCAATAAAATCTTAATTAAATTAAATAATTATTTCTTATATTTTAGTCTCACGTTCATATGATTTAATCAGTTAGTTAGGAGATCTTGATAGACATATTTAATTACAGGCTCCATTAAGTTTGACCTAGTATCATGTTATCTCATAACTATAGTGGACCCCACTTATTAACTTTGGTTCATTCTACTATAGGTCCAAAGCTACAATATTGAATTGAATATTCTTTATAGAAAGCTTAATAATCTAATCTGATTATATTCTTTCTTTTAAGCCCTATCCATTGAGTAGTAAGTTTACATAAATACCCTTCATGGAATACCAATTATTAGAGCTAGGTATAAATTATCATTTTACCCCTCCAATTACATCTTGAACCCTTAATACTAGTTTTACACTATTTAAGTGATTTAAGATTTTTTAAAACAAATCTTAGTTTATTGATTAACTTTTCATTAAACACTTGACTAAGATTCTATCACTTAAAACCTTGTAAAACCATTAAGGTGGTATTCTGCAATTCCTTAGGAGTCATGAGTTCCATATTTATAGTATAGTGTTTACAAATATACAGATCTTATAATCCTAACTAGCCAAGGTATTGACCTTTATTTAGATCTCACTTTTTATTATAGTCAAAGACCATAGCCTGCATACTAGAGGTACACTATCTACACAGGATTAAGGTATGAATGCCTTTAGTGCTCGGTTATGGTAATTTTCATTAGGTCACGGTGTTTCCACTAAATGATATAATTCCATGTGGTCATCTTCAATGCATTCATAATGCACAAGTGTCTTTGTCCTGAAGTCTCTACTTTAAATGGTTAAAAACTCACCATTTCCCCATTGAAGACAATCCACACAATAACCTTGTTCAAACAAAGTGTCCAGCTTTATTTATTGGTTGTGATCTAGTTTTGAGCTATGATAAATTTTTGTCTCATATATATATCTCATATATATAGAATTTTATCCATAGATAAACTCTGGAGCTTTTAGTCATTGATACAATCACATTTGAGAAAAATAAATAATAACTTTATTTATTAATGATGTTTCTACAAATTTATAGAAAATATCTATCACTCTTAGGGCACATATCTAACAATCTCCCACTTGCCCTTAAAGTAGATGTGACATGTTTACAATCCCCATGCTTTCTACGTGACCCTCAAAGTCCTTGGTTACTAGACTCTTAGTGAATGGATCAGCGCGATTCTCCATAGTAGGAAGCTTACATACTTCCACATCTCTATGTTGCACAATCTCTAGTATGAGGTGGTACTTTCGTTCTATGTGTTTTTCTGTCTTGTGGTTTCTTAGTTCCTTACAATTAGCCACTACCCCACTATTATCACAATAAAGTGTAATGGTCTTTTCACCACTTAGAGCAACTTCCAAATCAGTAAGGAACTTGTGAAGCCAAACTGCCTTTTTAGCTGCTTTACAAGATGTTACATATTTAGCTACCATTGTAGAGTCAGCAATGCATGATTGCTTTATACTTGTCCATACTATGGCTTTATCACCTAAGGTGAAAATGAAACCTGAGGATGACTTTCTAGAGTCATGATCTAATTGAAAATCTGAATCTGTATATCCAACTAGGGTTAAATTACTTCTAAAATATATAAGCATATGTCCCTTTATCCTACAAAGTTATTGCAATATATGCTTTACAACAACCCAATGCTCCTTTCTAGGGTTTGTTGGAATCTACTAACTACTCCAAATGCACAGCAGATATATGGCCTAGTGCACAACATTGCATGCATGAGACTCGCCATGGCAGAGGCTTATAGAACTCGTCTAATCTCTTCTACCTTTTGAAGGGTCTTAGGAGATTGATCTCAAGAAAGTTTAATTCCATGTTTGAAAGGTAGCAACCCTTTCTTGGTATTTTGCATCCAAATCTTGTCTATATAGGAAGCTTGAGACAATGCTAGTTTCTTGTTCTTCCTATCCGTAATTAATTGGATGCGAAGAACATAACTAGCCTCTCCCAAATCTTTTATTTGAACTGATCAGCCAGCCAAAGTTTATCAGTGATAATATTCCTACATCATTCCCAGTGAGTAGAATATCATCAATGTAAAGAATGGAAATACAACCTTATTGTCTTGTATTCTTTTGTAGACACATGGCTCACCTAGGTTTTGAATAGAACCATAAGTTTTGATTGTTTGATCAAATCTTATGGTCCGAGACCTAGATGCTTGTTTAAGACCATAATTCATTAATTTGCAAACCTTTTCCTCTTGGCCTTTCTCTATGAAACCCTCTGGTTGCATCATATAGATGCTTTTGTCAAGATTTCCATTTAGAAATGCATTCATGATGTCCATTTGCCATAATCATAATGAGCAGCGATGGACAAGAGAATACGAATTGATTTAAGCATAGCTATTGGGAAGAAGGTCTTATCATAGTCGATCCCTTTCCTTTTGGGTATAACCCTTAGCCACAAGCCTTGCCTTAAAGGTCTGTACCTTTCCATCAACTCCTCTTTTCCTCTTGTAGACCCACTTGCACCCAATGGGTTTTATCCCTTCAAGTGCATCTACAAGCTCCTAGATAGAATTAAAATACTATAGACACTAGATTTTTGAGGCTCAATGATGAAATGAGGGTGAACATTGAGTAAAGAAAATGATCAAAATGCCCTTGGAAGCAAAAGAAAAAGGGGTGAGAAGGAATCAATCAAGAGTCTCGAAAACTAATACAATGAAATCAAAAAATCACAAGAATTAATCCAGGAGGAATCTGGTGATGAGTCATATATCATTGTGAAGCTACAGATGTCTAGTTTTCACAAAATTTTATGGTTTACAAATCAAAGTTGAACTTAAAAAGTTATGGATGATTGAACAAATGAAGGTCAGAAGGGACTGCACTAAAAAGTTACAAAATAGGAAGGTCCGATGCGTAACAACCGGCTGGTAGTTGACCAACAACCAGCCAGTTGACAGAGTGTCAATTGACTGTTAGCCAACAATCGATCGACTATCGAAGTGTCAACCAGTGGTCTGCCAAGTTGGTCGGCTGTTGTCTTGTCAAATATGAAAAATTTCAATAAAACCCTTCCATCTTTGATTCTCTTCTTTCTTTTTCAGCCTCAACCCTCTACTATATAAACAAGCCCCTCCTCACTTCTAAGAGATCCAAAAATCTTCTCTTCTCCCTCTTGAAGACACACTTGAGAATTCAAGAAGTCTTTTCTAGTCTAATAGTTTTTGGGCATCTTATGTTGCTCTAAACCCGGAAAGGGTATGTCTTGAGAGCAGTTCTCTCTTCTCCCTCCTTATTTCTTCTTTATTTTTCTTGCTTTAGAATGAGCATGTTTAAGTTTTATTTTAATGCTTAGAAGCGTGTTTAGGGGTTTTATGAATTGTTTTGTTTTGCGAGGTGGAAATGCATGTCGAGGTAAGTCTGCTTTCCTTTCTTTATTAGAATCATAATTAGGAATTTATTTTCCTCGCGAATGCTTAGAAATCATGTTTACAAGCACATGTCTAGAATCATGCTTAAGAGCACATGAATAGAATCAGGCTAGGAAAACTTATGATTGCTTTGAAGTATGCTAGGAAATAGCATAGAATAGGTGTGAGTAACCTTAATTGCCCCTTGAACGCTTGGATTGAGTTAGAATAGCTTTGTTTGATTTTGATTGATTGAATTAGGCTAGAAATGCCATAGTTCACTATAAATTGGTATGAAATATGCTAGAATAGCAATAGGTAGAATTCCCATGATAAAATTATCAAATCTAGGACGAAGTGCCATGATTCTAGATTATGGCTTTAGTTAGAACTTTAATTTGGTTAATATGACTGAATGTATGAATATACCATGATTGGAATGATGCCATGAAGTGGTGGTGGACTCATACCATCGCTTATAATGAATGAATGTATGAATGTATGCTTTAAGAGAGTTGATAAACATTGAATAGACTCACATATGGTGGTGAGGAATTCACTATTTTTTCGAGTCTCAAATTGATTGTTTATATTTAATACTCAAATGTGCGATTTATCATGGATGAATGTAGGGAACATTTTATAGAATTTATTGTTAAAGAGCAATGTAATCCTCTCCTCCATCCCCCATTTTTTATTTTTGAAAGGGAACGTAACTCTATTCTCCTCCCTCTTTCTTTGTATGAATATACAACTGCTATTGATTGAATATCACCTCACATGTTTAATGAAGAATAAAACTTGAAATGTGTGCATAAAATGAACAACCCTAAGTGGACTGTATAGCAGCATGAGCCGTTTTTCTTTGGTATATCCTAGTCGAGGCCAGATTTTGAACCAAGCGAGGCGAATGGCTCATACCTAACTTCTTGAACCTATCTTTAAAGGAATGAGGGTAGTTTAGGTCTTAAAGCGAGGGATCAAATTGCTCCCATTCATTCCCAATTGAATAATTGGGTGGTTCCATTTCTCCAGACGTGCCCATAACTCATTTGTGTTCCCTTAAGTCTCCAAAGAGGCTTTGACACAATGTTATGGTTGTAAACTCTCTAGCAGGATGAAAGCCTCGTTTACAATGGCAACTCCATTAGGGATAAGAGAAGTTGATTCTGATTGGGACACCAAATTCTAATACCTCATGATGATATTTTAAGTCCTTACATCACTATACTTTGCACACAATGAGCACGAACTACCTAAACTAGCCATGTGGCATTGGCATGCGAAGTCTTTGGCTCCTTAGATGACTCATGTTGGTGTCACCACCTTTGACCACATACCATTAACTTGGTATGAAAGGAGATCAACCCAAGGGGGTATCTCTCGTTCAAAGGAGTCTAGACCATTGGACCCTTGAGACTCAAGCCCATTATGAATGGGGCTTTCATCCCGCCAGAGCGTTTGTAATTGATGAACACTTAAATATGCATGTTTAATAAGAGTTTAGTTCATCATATTGCATTAATAGTGTCATTAAATTCCTCATCTTAAGCATATTTGTAGCATTTGCATCTTTGGAATTAATTTCTCTTAATTTTGGTTTTGTTACAGGTTCGGTAAAATGGGCATAACTCTCTATTTATAGATCAGAATGGTGCAATTCTTAATGTTTTGGAAAGCTGATTTAATTGTCTACAAGATTGCATTTCACAAACATCATCAAATTCGGGCTCTTAGTGAACCAAAATTGGGCTTGAAGTGAACCCATCTACAGTCTCGGCCCAGTCTGACCAGGCCTCAGTATTTGGATAGTATCTCTCAAAATACGTATCCAAATTGTGCAAATCAATATGTTCTAGAAAGCTGAGAGAAATATCTACAACTTTCATGAAGACATGTGATTAAAATTCACAAAATTTCGATGTCAAAATTGATGGTCAAAGTCGGTGCCTAATGATCCCAATTGTCAAAGATATTTACAACTAATATTTGACAATTATGCCCTTGTAATTTGACAAGTTTGCCCCTGGATGTATCTATAAATAGAGGTGCCTTGTGACCCATTAGGGCATCTTGGCCTTGGCTGGAACATTTTGGCTTTGGCTAGGATCTTGTATTGTGTTTTGTGTGTTTATGTTATTAATGAATTTCCTTTTTCTTGCATTTTATTTTCTTTCTATTATAATGTTCTTCTAATTTCTCTTTTGCTAAGGTGAAAGGGTGAAACCCTTGATATGAGAATAAGGATTCTCTAACCCTTAATATGTGCTTAATAATCTTAATCTTATAATGTTTATTCAATATGATTTATATTTAATTTCTTAATCAATCTTGACACCACTCGTAAAGTGGAGGTCTTGATCCATTGTCGACAATCCTTGGCACATCAAATGCTTGGATCCTTTCTAGATGATGTATGGTTCTTCCTTACCGACACGAATCTAGTTAGGAACCTTGATTTGTTGTAGACATATGGTGATTGGCACATTGGATGCTTGAACCCATTTACAAGAAGTGGTATAAATATTGGTAATGAAACAAATATAATTCATATAACTAAAATGGGTTAATTATCCTTATTTGAAATATCAAGGGCGGATCCCCTAACCTTAGCCTTCATTGTTATTGTGTTAATTCCTCTTGTATTTTAATTATTCTATTGTTTATGAACTTTTTATTTTATTTACTATGGTAGGTTCTACCACCTTATGAAATTGTTCTTTAATTTACTATGGTTGGTTATACCACCTATTTCCATGGATGGTTTTACCTCCTCTTGCCTTTTGTTTTATATTTGAATGGTCGGTAATACCACCTACCATCTTTACATATTTATTGAGATTATCTTATCATTTCTTTCAATTATTCATATCATATTTGCTTACTTATAATTTGTAACGCTAAAATCTCCTTCCTCGTGGATCGACCCCGGTCTCACCGGGTTTTATTACTTCGACACTCCTATACTTGGGAGACAATCCTTTTTCGAATGTGTCAGTAATCATGACACTGTCAAAGCCTCTTTCAAGACTTAAAGGAGCACAAAAGAGCTGTGGGCATGTTTGGAGAAATGGAGTCGCCACCCGATTATTCATTTGGGAATGAATGAGGGTAATCTGACTCTTGCTTCAGGACCTAAACTACCCTCATCCCTTCAGAGATGGGCTCGAGAAGTTAGGTACGAGCCATTCACCTCGCCTGGATCAAAATTTAGCCTCCACTAGGGTATACCAAATTAGAATAACTCATTTTGATATACAGTCTGCCTAAGTTGTTCATTTTATGCATACATTTCAAGTTTTATATTCATTAATCATGTGAGGTGATATTTAATCAATGACAATTGTATATTCATACAAAGAAAGAGGGAGGAAAATTGAATTACATTTCCTTTCAAACATGGGGGATAGGAGAGAGGATAACATTGCACTTTGATAATAAAATAAATTCTATAAAATATTCCATACATTCATCCACGATAACTCACATATTCGAATATTAAATATAAACAATCAATTTGAGACTCAATAGATAATGAATTCCTCACCACCATATGTAAGTCTATTCAATGTCTATCAAGCCTTTACAGGTATATTCATACATTCATTCATTTGTGTAGTCATTCTAAGTTATGGTCCCTTACTATCAGTGTTAGTGCACCATCACTTCATGGCATCATACAATTAAACATGGTATATTCATACATATGTTCATATCAATCAGCTAGAATTCTAACTAAAGCCATAATCTAGTAGCATGACACTTCGACCTCAATTTGATAATTCTATCATGGTAATTCTACCTATTGCTATTATAGCATAATTCATATCAATTTATAAGGAATCATGGCATTTCTAGCATAAACGTAGTCATCATGGCATATTCTAGCTTACTTCAAGAAATCATGGTAAACATGGCTATTCTAGCCTAATCGAGTGTTCAAAGGGCAATTAAAGTAATCCATACCTATTCCATGCTATTTCCTAGCATACTTCAAAGCAATCATAAGTTTTCCTATCTTGATCCTATTCATGTGCTCTCAAGCATGATTCTAGATATGTGTTTCTTAAGCATGATTCTAAGCATTCACGAAAAAAATAAATTCCTAATCATGATTCTAATAAAGAAAGGAAAGCACACTTACCTCGACACGTATTTCCACCTCCTAAAACAAACAAATGGTTAAACAATTCATAAAAACCCTAAACATGGTCTAAGCATTAAAATAAAGCCTAAACATGCTCATTCTAAGCATAAACAAGTGTAAACATGCTTATTCTAAAGTAAGACAAAATAAAGGAGGGAGAGGAAAGAACTGCTCTTAGGACGTACCATTTCCAGGTTTAGAGCATATAAGATGCCCGAAAAATATTAGACTAGAAAAGACTTCTTTAATTCTCAAGTGTGTCTTCAAGAGGGAGAAGAGAGGATTTTTGAATGCCTTGGAAGTGAGGAGGGGGGCTTTTATATAAGAGAGGGCTGAGGCTGAAAAAGGAAGAAGAGAATAAAAAATGGAAGGTTTCTAATGAAAATTTCCATATTAGATGGGACAACACAGGCTGACTGTTGGCAGATCATCGGCCGACACATTGATTACCAGTTGACTATTGGCTAATAGCCAGCTATTACTCTGAAAGCTAGTCGTGTATTGGTCAATAGCCGACTAGTTATTGCCACCGGATCTTCCTATTTTGTAACTTTTCAGTGCAGTCCCTTTCGACCTTTGTCTATTCGATCTCGCGTAACTTTTTAAGTTCAACTTTAATTTGTGATCCATAAAATTGTTTGAAAATTAGACATCCGTAGCTTCACAACTGTACATGACTCATCACTAGATTCATCATGGATTAATTCTTATGATTTTTTGAAGTCATGTGTCAGTTTTTGAGACTCTCAATTCATTCCTTCTCACCCCTTTTTCTTTTGCTTTCAAGGGCATTACGATCATTTTCTTTGCTCAATGTTCATCCATATTTCATCATTGAGCCTAAAAAATCTAGTGTCTATAGCTTGCCTCCTACTTTGGAGAGGTTTGTAAGACATAAAGATTGACAAAGTACTCTCACTTTGTCTTTCCTTCCTCCATCTTGACATCTTTGCCTTCATCTTCGTTCTGTCAAACTTCTTATTTTCTTCTTTCCTCTTCCACTCCCACAAAGAGATGTGCCCACTCGAGGGCTGAGGTGCCCATTTAAGAGCTAATGTGCCTACTAAAGGGCTAAGGTGCCCATTTAAGGGCTAATGTGCCCATCTAAGGACTGAGGTGCCCATTCAAAGGCTAATATGCCTACTCAAGGGCTAAAAAGCATCCTTATGATGCTATGATAAAACACTTCTCAGTGCATCTACTTTTTAGGGTTTTTAATGCTCTTCAGTGCACCTACTTCCTAGGGTTTATAACACTCTTCAGTGCACCTACTTCTTAGGGTTTCTAACACTTTTCAATTCACCTACTTCTTAGGGTTTCTAACACTCTTCAGTACACCTATTTCTTAGGATTTTCAACACTCTTTAGTGCGCCTCTTCTTATGGCTTATAACACTTTTATGTGTACCTACTTCTTAGGGTTTTCAACACTCTTTTCTGCGTCTTTTCTTAGGGCTTGTGTCTACTCTAAGGGCTTAAACACTTTTAAGTGTACCTACTTCTTAGGGTTTCTTTCTAATGCATGCCCACTGGAAAACATCTATCATGCATTGCTTCGTGGTCTTTAGACCTCTTCATTCTTCATGCCTTCGGTTGAGTATTCTCTTTTGATCTATTTAGACTTTAAATTTGTTGGGTTTTGTGCTCTTCTTCTAAGCATTCTTCATGCTTCTTTGATTTTCTTTAGCCTTTGCATTCAATGGGTTTCATCTTCTTTTTTCGAGTATTCTTGTATCCATCCTTGATTCCTTCTGGTTTGCTAGAAAAAATTTTCATTCGTTGCACTTTAGCAGTTTTTGTCCTTGATCTTTTCAAATAATACATTCATAAGATTCTCTACTGGGGTTCTCATTATGTTGTTAATTATCAACTCACTAGGGATCTTTCCATTGTTCTTGCAAATTCTTGTAGAAAATCAAATAGCTCTTGATGATTTCAAATCAATTCAAAATTTATGTAATATGGTGTGTTCTTCAGCAAGCCTCTTTCTAGTCTCTGGAGCAATTCTTCCATATGATTCTAGTCGAAAATTCTATCTATTGATGTTATTCTTCTTTCTTTGTGAGTTGCTAAGCTATTCCTATGGTCGGGTGCTTGTCACCGAAAGTTCTTCCAGTATCTTAGGATCGATGTAGAGTCTTTCGCCTTTTCTTTTTCTTTTCTCTCTCTCTTTTTTCTCTTTATTTTTCTTTTCTTTCTCTCTCTCCTTGCTCTTTTTTCTTTCTTTCTTTTATGTTTTTCCCCTTATTAAAAGGATAGCTAGGTGTTTGTTGACTAACAGCTGCTCTACGATCTGATTGTCTATCGGCGATCAACCAATAATCGCCTAGTGGTCTGACTATTGGCTAGCACTCAGCCAATAGTTGCCCGATGGTCTGACTGGCAGTCTTCGGTGAGGGGTTTATATTAGGAACTTGTAGACGCTAAATTTTTGAGGCTCGATGAAGGAATGAATATGAATGTCGAGCAAACAAAATGACCAATATGCCCTTGAGGGCTAAGAAGAGAAGGGTGAGAAGAAGTTGGTGAAGGGCCTCGAAAACTAACATATGACTTTGAAAAATCATGGAACTTAATCCAGGAGGAATCTAATGATGAGTCATACACCGTTGTGAAGCTACAGATGTCTAGTTTTTGTAGAAATATATGGATCGCAAATTGTTGTTGAACTCGACAAGTTATGCACGATCAAAGGAACAAAGGTCTGAAAGGACTGCATCGAAGGGTGATAAAAAAGGAGGGGCCCAAAGAGATATCGATCGACCGGCCATCAAATAGCTGCTTGATTGTCTAAGAGAGTCACTCGACCATTTGACAACCACTGGCTGTTGGCCAATAGCCAGCTACCTGGTTTATTTTTAGAAATTCGCTTTAAAACCTTCCTTTTTCATCTTCACCCCTCTCCTATATAAACCACCCTCGTCTCACTTTGCAAGACACACCGATTGTCGAATACAATCATCTTTCTCCCTTTTGAAGACACACTCGAGAATTCGAGAAGTCTTTTCTAGTATAAATATTTTTAGGCATTTTATTGCACTAAATCTGAAAAGGGTACGTCTTGAGAGCAGAATTCTCTCCTCCTTCCCATTATCTTTTTTATTTTTCTTGCTTAGAAGAAGCATGTTTGGGCTTTTATTTTATGCTTAGGAGCATGTTTAGGGTTATTATGGATTAATCTACACCAATTTGTTTTGCAAGATGGATAAGTGTGTCGAGGTAAGTCCGCCATACTTTATTTTTTAGAATCATGCTTAGGAATTTAATTTCTTTGTGAATGCTTAGAAACATCTCTAGGAGTACATGCTTAAAATCATGCTTAAGAGCACATGATTAGAATCATAGTAGAAAAATTTACTTGCTTTGATAAATGATAGGAAATAACATAGAATAGGTAAGAATTATCGTTTTGCCCTTAAATGTCTTGTTTGAGCTAGAATAGCTATGATTGATTTTAATTGTTTGAATTAGACTAGAAATGCCATGTTTAGGCTAGAGT
The DNA here is from genome assembly GCA_013180625.2 of Boswellia sacra. Lineage (NCBI taxonomy): Eukaryota > Viridiplantae > Streptophyta > Magnoliopsida > Sapindales > Burseraceae > Boswellia > Boswellia sacra. Next base: position 11,668 of record SNVD02011798.1, on the reverse strand, counting down.
ATGCCATGAATGACATGTTAGGCTAGAAATGCTGTGACAAATGATGTAAATTATGCTAGAATAAGCAATAGGGTAGAATTGCCATGATAGAATTTATCAAAATCTAGGCTAGAATGCCGTGATATAAAATTATGGGTTTGATTGATTTTATTGTTGATGCATGTATGAATGTTTATTTATTAAGAAGTGTAATTATACAATGCCATGAAATGGTGGTGGACTCACATTGATGGTGAGGGACCATCACTTAGAATAAATATTCAAATATGTGAATGTATGGAATATTATATTTTATTGTTGAATAATAAATGTTGTAATCCTCTTCCTTTCCCCCATTTTTTATGGAAATGTAATTTTTTCTCCTCTCTCTTTCTAGATATGAAAATACAACTGTCATTCATTGAATAACCACCTCATATGCTTAATGAAGATAAGAAATGAGAATGTGTGCATAAAATGAACAACGCTAAGCGGACTAAGTAGTAACACGAGTTATTCCTATTTGGTATTTCCCAAGCGGAGGCCGGATTTATATATGGGCAGGTTGAAAGACTCATACCTAACTTCTCGAAACCATCTCTAAAGGGGTAAAGGTAGTTTAAGTCCCAGAGTGAGAGATCGGATTGCCCCCAGTCATTCTCAATTGAATAATTGGGTGGAGACTCCTTTCTCAAGACATGCCTATGGCTTGTTTTTCCTTAAGTCTTGAAAGAGGCTTTGACACAGTGTTGTGATCGCAAACGCTTTAGCAGGATGAAAGCCCCTTTCACAGTGACGACTCCACTAGGGATAAGAGAAGTTGATTTAGACGGGAATACCAAATTCTAATGCCTCATGTTGGTATAATGAGTCTTTACATCACTGCACATTTGCACATAATGAGCACGAACTGCCTAAACTAGTCGTGTGGCATTGGCATGAGAAGTCTTTGACTCCATTCGACCCTTAGACGACTCATGTTGGTGTCACCACCTTTGAGCACGTACCATCGAATTGGTATAAAAAGAGACCGGCCCAAGCGGGCATCTCTCGCTCGAAGGAGCCCAGACCATTAGACCCTTGAGACTCAAGCCCATGTAGATGACTCTAGAATTTTTTAATAGTATAAATATCTAAAACCCATATTGAATTGCATGTCTATGGATGTAAATTCCTCATGATTAGAATAACATCAAGTCGAAACCTTATGGAACCATGAACAAGTGCCACATGTCAAGTCACCCATAGGAACAAAATGGGAACATATGCCATGAAGTTAAGGTTATCATGACGTTTTGAAAACCATGTTATGATAATCATGAAGAATCCAACATCAACATGAATGTTAGAATTAGGAGAGAGAATCTTGTGTTCCCACATCCCATGATGATGATGTCTTGGGTATAAAGTCTAAAATCCTAGGAAAAGAGACTTAACCTCACGTGTGTGGGAGGAATAAGGTCGGAAGGTTGAAAGCGTGTCTATGCCCTTGTATGAGCATGCATCATATCATGTGTACATGCATGCATGCATGACATTAGCACTTTTGTTTTGTTGCTATCATTGCTTGGGTTAGATAAAGTGGTCGTTTAAAAAGACAAGAAGACGAAATGGCAGCACCAAACAACAACAATGCCGAAATAGCCCAGTTAAGAGCTGACATGACCACACTTCAGCAACAAATGGCCCAACTTATTAAAGCACTCCTAAATTTGCCTAACCGCATGAATTAGTCACCACCCAAGGGTAATGGTGATAGTGATGGTGAGAACAGCCAAGGTAGAAATAGAGGGAAAAGCCCAGTCAATCCAAAAGAACCTAAATCGGTCAAGTAGTTGGCCAAGAACATGGAGAAGGTCCAATCCCTTTTAAATAAGAAGGGGCTAGAGGGGGTTCAAGACCTAGATGACATCTTGCTTATGGGAGAGCAAGATTTGTCTCCAAAGTTTCGCTTGCCAGACTTGCCAAAGTTCAATGGAGAGGGGAATCCTAAAACACATTTGAGGCAGTATGCAGCCATCATGGATACCAGTCCTTCGACGAAGGAGCACATTTTGAAATACTTCAGGCTATCCTTAGAAGATGATGCAGTAGCATGGTATCATGACCTCCTAGAGAGAGTTCGAGAAGATTAGGGGGAACTTTCTAAAAAATTTATGGAACAGTACTATCACAATACCCAACTGTTGGTAATGTTGAGGGATTTGGAGACGACGAGGGAAAGGCCCAACGAGACTTTTTCGGAGTATCTAGTTCGTTGGAGGGCTAAAGCAGCCAAAATGACCACCAGGTCTGCGGAGAAGGACCAAGTTCATATGGTGATTAGTGGGGCCCATAGTTTCAGCAGTGATAGACTGGTCGGCTTTCCTATCAAGACCTCTGATGACTCATATGACTCAGGCATCCAGATAGAAGAATTAGAGTCTAGACAAAAAAGTGACAATCATAGCTACCCTTGAAGAAGTCAAGGGCAGTATCACCAACCTAGTGGGCCTAGCAAGAAGCACGTAGACCACAAAAAAGATTCAGTCATTTGGGAAGGCCACTTTCCAAAGTCTTTGCAAGGTTGAGAGCTGAAGGAATCTTGCAACCATTACCGCCAAGAGAGCTTGCAAATCCACTACCAAGGAATTGGAGGCACCATGAGAAATACGAATTCTATCAAGTGACCGGTCGCAAGACTGATGATTGCACTCGCCTTCACCATGACATCCAAAATTTTATCAATAAGGTCTAGATTCAGGACCCAGAGACATAAGAGCCCAACACAAGCAGCAACCCATTACCTAATTATAATCAGGTGCCTCCTCCATCAACCAATATGATTGGATCAGGCCTGACTAAAGAGCAAGTCATGAACTCTTTCTAAGAGAGTAGATCGAGCAGGGCTGAGAGAGCTAAGAGACGAGAGAAGTCCAAGTTGTTGACCCAGGTATGGCAACCCAAGAGGGGGGGTGAATTGGGTTTTTATTTAACAAAATGGATTTAGAAAACTTTTCTTGAAAGATCAAAATTAGTTCACTCTTTCTTTGAGAATAAAGGTGAAGAAGATGAAATTAGAATTTATCAAAGATGCAATCAAAAGAATAATAATGATGAACAATCACAAGTGCAAGTAAATGAAAAGAGGAAAGGGATAGAGAGAGTGCAAACTCAATTTACGTGGTTCGGCAAACCTTGCCTACGTCCACGGGCTCCTAGCTCCACGAGCTAAGCTTTCCACTAAGTTGTAGAAATCTTTACAACTTGCTTGATGAACAACCTCACCAAGACTTTTTCTTCCAACTCTTGATAACACCACACCAAGAGTTCTTCTTGATGAACAACCTCACCAAGGCAACTTCCTTCAACCTTGATAACACCACACCAAGAGTTCTTCTTGATGAACAACCTCACCAAGGCAACTTTCCTTCAACCCTTGATAACACCACACCAAGAGTTCTTCTTGATGAACAACCTCACCAAGGCAACTTTCTTCAACTCTTGATAACACCACACCAAGAGTTCTTCTTGATGAACAACCTACCAAGGCAACTTTCTTCAACCCTTGATAACACACAACAAGAGTTCTCTCAAGGATAACTATTATCCTTTACAAGAATATCTCACTCTCACCACAATACAAGAACAAGGATAATTTGTACAATAAAAGTACAACTCTCTTCAAAGAGTAGATAAAGAATATAAAAGCTCTCTAGACTTGATATTTCTCTTGTTTTTTGCTTGATAGATGCTTCTCTTGCTCTTACTGAATGCATGGGAGAAGGGCTCCTTTTATAGGCAAGTGGGATGAACTTAATCAAGTGAAGACACTAACTCCAAATTTTCTGCCCACCATAAAAACTGAAATCTTGTCTGCCATTTTTGTCAATGTTATGTTTGAAATTTGAAAATCTACAAAACATAAAATATCTGCAAATTTGAATAAGCTTTCCAACACATGAAGAACCAAGTCATTTGGATATCCGTAGCTCAAGATATGGCCAAAACACCATTCGGTGCTCATGTGACTTGATTTTTCTTCCATGTGTCAGTCCACAGACTTGCATGTGTATTATGTCGGCCTTATGTTTGAAATTTGAATTTCTTCAAAGAATATGAAATCTGCTCCATTGAATCATATTTCCAATGCCACAAGAATCAAGTCATTTGGATATCTCTAACTCAAGATATCGACAAAACATCATTCGGTGCTCAAATGAGTTGATTTTTCTTCTCTGTGTCAGTCCACCGAATTGCATGTCAATTATGTCAGCCTTCCATTTGAAATTTGAATTTCTTCAAAACATATGAAATGTGATTCATTAAGTCCTCTTTCCAATGCCATAAGAATCAAGTCATTTTGATTTTTCTAGCTCAAGATATGTCTAAAAGAGTATTCGGTGCTCATGTCAGCTGTTTCCATTTGTCTTTCAACTTGCATGATGATTTGGACAACCTTGCACTTGAAATTTGAATTTCATTAAAACATATGAAATGTTATAAATTGAGTAAGCTTTCCAAAGGCTCAAGAATCACGTCATTTGGATATTTTTAGAGATATATATGACCAATTGATTGAACATTGCTCATGTGTCACATTCATTGAGTCAATCCTTGTTCTTAAACTTTGGTGCCTTTAACATGTAGTCTTCTCCTTAGCTTCAACACTTCATTTTAATAAGCCTCTTCTTGATTTTAAAATTATTTCAATGATCTTACTCTTGCACATAAATAAAACTGTTAGTAAATCTCAATTAATCAATGTGTATTGTTATCATCAAAATTATCATGTAGCCTTAGGGCTAACAATCTCCTCCTTTTTTATGATGACAAACCATTGATTGCTTTAAAATATAATCTAAAATCAAGAATGTAAATAAAATCAACAATAAGCAAAAAGAGAGCAATTGTTATGAATATAAGCAAACCATCCATTTCTCCCCCTTTTGTTATCATCAAAAAGATGTAGTCAAATTAATTACTCCCCCTAAATATATTCTCCCCTTTAACATATGCTACCATTTATAGATTATCATATAAAAGAAAAATTAAGACATATCCAACATGCCTACTTCTCTTCTAATTATGCAAAATCTATCTTGACTAAGGGGTTTTGTCATATTTGGGTCTAGGGACTAATTCCCAAACTTGATTTCTCTCAAATTGATTCAATTCTTCTTGCATAGCCAAAATCCAACTTTCGTCATTTTTGGCTTCTTTAAAAGATTTTGGCTTAAATTGAGAGACAAAAGCAAAATGATTACAAAAGTTCTTAAAAGAAGATCTAGTTTTCATACCTTGTGATGGTTCACCAATAATGAGTTCTTTAGGGTGAGCTTGTGCATACCTCCATTCCTTTGGTAATTCTTTGGAAGAATCATTTACTTCCTCAAGCTTTTCTTGTTGAATTTGTAATTCATCTTGGCTCTTTTCATCAAGCCTTGATTCCTTGATTTGCCTTTCTACCTCAACAATATTATCATCTAAATTCTTTGAAGAAATAACATTAGTTTCATCAAATTCAACATGCATAGATTCTTCAATAGTAAGAGTCTTTTTGTTAAAAACTCTATATGCTTTACTATGGTTGGAGTAGCCAATAAAAAAATTCCAACATCGGCTTTTGCATCAAATTTTCCAAGGTTATCCTTGGTGTTTAAAATAAAACATTTACATCAAAAACTTTAAAAAATCCAATGTTGGGTTTTCTTCCTTTCCAAAGTTCATAAGGAGTTTTCTTTATTAAAGCTCTAATATGGACCCTATTGATTATAAAGCATGCGGTATTAACGGCTTCGGCCCAAAAATATTTTGGCAAATTATTTTCAAATAACATGGTCCTAGCCATTTCTTGGATAGTCCTATTTTTTCTCTCAATAACACCATTTTGTTGTGGAGTTCTAGGTGCAAAAAAATTAGGTTCAAAACCATTTTCATCACAAAGATTTTCAAATGTAACATTGTCTACTTCACCACCATGACCACTCCTAATGGACACAATAGAATACCCTTTTTGATTTTGGACTTTTTTTGCAAATTTTGAAAAAGCTTGTATGGCCTCATTTTTAGTTTTCAAGAATAATACCCAAGTGAATCTTGAATAATCATCCACAATAACAAAAACATAATACTTTCCACCAAGGTTTTGAGTTCTTGATGGTCCAAATAAATCCAAATGAAGTAATTGTAGAGGTTTATTTGTTGAAATAAATTTCTTTTGTTTGAAAGAAGTTCTCAATTGTTTTCCAAATTGACAAGCATCACAAATCTTATCATTTTCAAATTTTATTTTTGGAAGACCATCAACTAAATCATTTTTAAAAATTTTTGAAATTGTGTCCATGCTAGCATGACCTAACCTTATATGCCATAACCAAGCATCATGATTAGCAATGAAACACTTTTCTACATAATCATTAACATCAATATAAATTGTATAAATATTACCACATCTATTACCAACAAATAATGTCTTATTGTTAATAATATCCTTAATCACACATCTATTATGCTCAAAAGTAACAAAATATCCCTTATCACACAATTAACTAATGCTAATCAAATCATGTTTCAAACCATTAACAAGCAAAATATTTTCAATAATAAGTGAAGAAGGGTTACCAATATCACCATGTTCGATTACCCTTCCTTTGGCATTATCATCGAAAGTCACATATCCTCCTTTCTTCATGATTAATCTTAAGAACTTGGAGGCATCTCCAGTCATATGCCTTGAGCATCCACTATCTAAGTAACACTTGTGTTTGCCACTCATTTGTTTCTACAATCAACATTAAAAGAGCGACTTTTTGGTACCCAAATGTTCTTGGGTCCTTGGGGGTTAGTTATGGTCCTTTTTGGAATCCATATTTGTTTCAAATTAGGATTTCTATTAATGTAACAAGAATGCATTTTGTGTCCTTTTCTTCCACAATAATTACATGAATGATTAGGATTATTCCTAGAAGATGCATGAACAAAATAGTTTTTAAAATACTTTTGATTTTTATGATTTTTATATCCTAACCCTCTTTTATCAAAAACACACCTTTGGTTTTGTAACATAGAATTCAAATTTTTTTGTGCTTTTTGTAAAATTATCAACAGTATTTCTTAAGTCATTATTTTCTTTTTTCAAAATAACATTTTCTTTCTCTAATTTATCAAAATCCTTTTGTTTTAAAATCTCATTTTCAGTTTTTAAAAAATGTATTTGACTTTCCAAACTTTCAAATCTTTTTGCTTTAAAATTTCATTTTCATTTTCTAAAGCTTCATTTATTTCCACCAACTCTTCTAATTGAGATAACATGATTTTTGACTTCTTTTTGAAAGCATTGATTTTTGAATTTTGTTTATCAACTTGCACATGTAAATTTTGAAATTCTTCAAGTAATTCATTATATGAAAGTTTAGGATCATAGTTTAGAATACTTACCTCATCTTCTCTTAAAGCCATGAAGCACATGTTTGCCACTTCGCAATCTTCTTCATTCTCCTTCAAGGTGATTTCATGAGTCATGAGAAAACCCATAAGTTCTTCTAATGGTAGTTCGATAAGGTCCTTTGCTTCTTGAATTGCCGTCACCTTTGGCTCCCAAGATTTTGGTAGACACCTAAGAATCTTTCTCACCATTTTAACATTAGAATAAGATTTACCAAGAGATTTCAAACTATTAATAATATCCGTAAATCTAGTAAACATTTTAGAAATTGATTCATCCGATTTCATCTTAAAAAGCTCATAACTATGAACTAGGATACTAATTTTGGATTCTTTAACTTGACTAGTTCCTTCATGAGTTACTTCAAGTGTGTGCCATATTTCTTGTGCCGTAGAACAAGTAGATATTCTATTAAACTCATTTCTATCGAGAGCACAATACAACACATTCATAGCTTTAGCATTCAAACTCAATTTCTTTTTATCATCTTCACTAAACTCTTTAGGTTCTTTAAGCATGCATTTTCCATTTTCAATTTTGGTAAGAACAAAAGATCCTTCCAAAACAATAGACCACAAATCATAATCAAAAGATTTCAAGAAAATACTCATTCTAGTTTTCCAATAAGAGTAATCACTTCCATTGAAAAATGGAGGCCTAGGGATAGAAAGTCCCTCAACATATGAAGTTGAATTAAAAGTTGCCATAGCTAAAAAATCGATTAAGATTTAAAAAATTGAGCAACCTTGCTCTGATACCACTTGTTGACCCAGGTATGGCAACCCAAGAGGGGGGGTGATGAACAACTTCACCAAGACTTTTTCTTCCAACTCTTGATAACACCATACCAAGAGTTCTTCTTGATGAACAACCTCACCAAGGCAACTTCCTTCAACTCTTGATAACACCACACCAAGAGTTCTTCTTGATGAACAATGATGCTGATGCGTTCGAAACTAGCAAGTATACTAGTCGCACAAGTAATAAAGTGATAAGTAGATATCGTTCCCATGAGGATTGATTCTAATTGAATTTGTTATTTTCCAGCAATAATAAACTAAACAGGGGGGGTTTTGTTGATTGATTAACTAAACTTAATATGAAAGCAAATGAAGAATAACACAAAGTAAAGTTAAATGGAGTGAAAAATCAATGAGAGACAATTGGTTAAGAGTTCATTCTCTGCCACAAGATATGAATTTGTGAATTAACATAGAATTGTAATCCAATTACAGCGTTGAAGTTATCAACCGTAGATAACAACAAGCTCTGTTATCCCAATCTTTCCTTACTTTGTTGTTAAATAAAACAAGCTCTTTATTTAATCTCTATCCATTAAACAACCTAGAACAAGCTCTCTAAGTTAATTCAATAGAAGCATTACGATGAGAAAGATAGGTTGATCTAAGCAATAATCACACAAGTTCGGATTATTTAACCTAGGTTGTATTTTCCAATTGCAATCTCTGATAACAATTTTGCTACTAATGATTGGAAATTAATGACAATTACGGATCAAGATTTCTAATCTAGCAATAGACAACAACAGCTTATATTCAGTTGGCCATTCCAAATACAATCAGTAAGCAATCAAAAGCATTAGATATGGAAAAATACAAGCAACTTCAATTAGAGAATTGGATAACAATTTCTTACACAATCAACTCACAAAATCCATATCAAGGGCTTTGAAATCACCCTCAACCAATTCAGATTTAGTTACACATTTTCAATCAGAATAACAAATACAATACAGAGAAATTCCAGAATTGAAAAGGAAAGAAAGAACTTAGCAAATTCTTGAAAATCTTCTTTGTAGATGAATCTTCTTGGAATTGTAGTTCCTCCTCTTTCAAAATCTTCTTTCTCCTTCAAGAACTCCAAGGGATGAGAGAAATCAAGAAATGCAGCCTCCTCCCACGTTTTCCCCTCTTCAAGTTATGAAATAAAACCCTAAAATGTGTTTAAATACTCTGCTACAGTAACGTGCTACAGTATTCCGTATTATACATGCTACAGTGATGTGTGGAATTACATTTCTACACTTCTTACACTGTTTTGATTACAACTTTCGGTACACTGAATGGATTCCTAAACCGTAAATTTCTCCAAAAAGTAGACTTCGAGAGCTTTTCAACGGTATATGATATGTCATCGGGTTCATTGTATATCAATACAATTAAATCCGAGAAGATGGTGACTAGCAGAGGTGAAAATGAAGGGTTTTACTCCATTTTTGTGCAAGTTGCTCCAAAACTCCTACAAGCATCAAAACCACACAAAAACATAAAAATACCAAAGAATATAGCAAAAAAACATGGACGAATTGATATGAAAATGATATATAAATAGACACTTATCAAATTCCCCCACACTTAGACTTTGCTAGTCCTCGAGCAAATACGACAATATGAAACAAAACTAAATCGAAACAGATTCAAAGAAAAAATTAAAACACAAATGTTTTAACTTGCAAATAGGCCTCAAAGATTGTACTTAATTATAACCCAAGGAAAACTTCAAAATAATGCACTTGATCAAGAATTTTATCTCAAAGATTAGTTTCGCTTTATTTCAATTCCTCAAGTGTGTTGTGTAGAGCCATTCTCACCTAATCACTTGTAACCCGGATGAGTTTATGCATAAAAATGAATCATATTTAATATTGAAGATGTGTGTATAAATGTACTCCATAGGCCTGCTTTTCAAGTCACTCTCCACTAATGTAGACATGCACAACACCAAGGATCAAGTAGGACTTTATTAAGCTTGTAACGTTTGGATTGGGTGAAGGTATGATAAAGGATAATAATTTGGCTCAAATCACCCACAAACACATAAATCATTCAAGACTATGTAGAGCTCAAACCTATACCACAACTTCATTTCAATTCACCAGGTTACTCCCCCAAACTTATTTAGAACACTCAATCTTTTTTTTTTTCTTTGCAGAAAACAAAAGAAAACTACACCCCCACACGTTGTTGTTTCATTCTTTTTAAGAACACTTAAGGGTATAGATCTCTTATTCTTCTTCTTTTGTTCTTTTTTTTCTTTTTTTTTTTTTTTTAAACTTTCCCTCCCCCACACTTAAACAACACATTGTCCTCAATGTGTAAGTACGTGGACGATAAGTACAGATTGGTTTTTTTTCTTTTTTTTTTTAAACACAATAGAACTCACTTGCATTGCTCATGACACATCCCAACCTCCTCTAACTTCCCAAAACCAGAACCTAGCTCAAAATTTAATTGTGAATGATCTACATGCTCATAGGTAAGGGATAAACTGTTTGGAACAAATTCATTTGAGGTTAGGAAATCTTTTAGTGAGTTAACAAAGAAAAAGGCTTACAAAGGTTCAAAGGGGGTAACTAGGGATCAATTTCAGTCAAGGGTGGCTATTAAGGCTCAAACGGTCCAAAGATGGCCTAAATCCTGTCTCTTATACACATCTAGATGTGTATAAGAGACAGGTCTAGGATTTCGCCTCGAGTGACTATCAAACAAGTTCTAGAATTCATTGAAATCTGAAGAAACATTTAAATAACATAAACTTTCTCTAAGTGAACAAATAACTCAGTGATAATAGCTCAGTGCTCAATGTTGCGCAAGGAATCAAAAGCAAAGCGAAAACCAATAAACATTTCAAGCACACAGATCCATGCATCATTTATCATTTTCCAAGAGTTATTCTTAATTCAATCATTATATTATCATTGACCCACAAAATGCAAGAAAAGAGGTACGTGGCGTTGTTACACCTGAGTCAAGATTGTATATTTCAACAATCCTTAGGACCAGTAGCCCGCAGACTAAGGTTTCCAGCCTACATACCGTTATTATGAAAGAACAAAACAAGAAACAAGACACTTCAAACAACATGAAATAAACAAACTACAGATTTATTAAGAGAGAATGCGTTTCAAGGGTTAAAGAAAACCCCATATTCTGCCATTCTCAGGTTGTTCCACAATTGTTTTTTTTTAATCGAAACTGATAAAGATAAAAACACATAACAACTCTAAATTACGCAAAACTAAACTCACTCAGAAAATAACAAAGTTCAACAAGTCAGCAAACAAAAACAAGTTAGTTAGAATGGGTCTACAAAGTTTAGAAGTTAGCCTCCTTATTCAGCCATTATGGATGGAAGAGATCCAGAATGCGTTTCAAGAGAACTTGAACTTTTTAAGCCACCACTCTAAAATCCGAGATTAGAAAATAGTACCTGGGACGAAAGAAATAACCTGAAAAAGCTCAA
>SNVD02011796.1:0-57876 GCA_013180625.2 Boswellia sacra | reverse complement strand
TCTACTCCTTAGTAGCAAAATTGTGATCAGAGATTGCAATTGGAGAATACAACCTAAGTTAAATAATCCGAGCCTGGGTGTTTATTGCTTAGATCAACCTATCTTTCTTATCGTAATGCATCCATTGAATTAAATTTAGAGAGCTTGTTCTAGGGTGTTTAATGGATAGAGATTAAATAAAGAGCCTGTTTTGTTTAACAACAAAGTAAGGAAAGATTGGGATAACAGAGCTTGTTGTTATCTACGGTTGATAATTTCAATGGTGTAATTGGATGACAATTCTGTGATTAATTCGCAAATCCATGTCTTGTGGTAGAGAAGGGTCCCTTAACCAGGTTTCTTTCATTGTATTTCTCAATTGATTTAACTTTACATTGTATTATTCTTCATTTGCTTTCGTATTGAGTTTAGTTAATCAATCAACAAAACCCCCCATTTATTCTGTTTTCGCTTTCGAATAACAAATTCAATTAGAATCACTCCTCGTGGGAACGATATCTTACTCATCACTTTATTACTTGTGCGACTAGCTATACCTGACATAGTTCGAACGCATCACGAACATAGCTCAGAATTTAATTGTGAATGATCTACATGCTCATAGGTAAGGGATAAACTGTTTGGAATAAATTCATTTGAGGTTAGGAAATCTTTTAGTGAGTTAACAAAGAAAAAGGCTTACAAAGGCTCAAATGGGTAACTAGGGATCAATTTCAGTCAAGGTTGGCTATTAAGGCTCAAACGGTCCAAAGATGGCCTAAATCATTTCCCCAATGTTGCACAGTCTAGGATTTCGCCTCGAGTGACCATCAAACAAGTTCTAGAATTCATTGAAATCTGAAGAAACATTTACATTACATAAACTTTCTCTAAGTGAACAAATAACTCAGTGATAATAGCTCAGTGCTCAATGTTGCGCAAGGAATCAAAAGCAAAGCGAAAACCAATAGACATTTCAAGCACACAGATCCATGAATCATTTATCATTTTCCAAGAGTTATTCTTAATTCAATCATTATCTTATCATCGACCCACAAAATGCAAGAAAAGAGGTACGTGGCGTTGTTACACCTGAGTCAAGATTGTATATTTCAACAATCCTTAGGAACAGTAGCCCGCAGACTTAAGGTTTCCAGCCTATATACCTTTATTATGAAAGAACAAAACAAGAAACAAGACACTTCAAACAACATGAAATAAATAAACTACAGATTTATGTAGAGAGAATGCGTTTCAAGGGTTAAAGAAACCCCATATTCTGCCATTCTCAGGTTTTTCCACAATTGTTTTTTTTTAAATCAAAACTGATAAAGATAAAAACACATAACAACTCTAAATTACGCAAAACTAAACTAACTCATAAAATAACAAAGTTCAACAAGTCAGCAAACAAAAACAAGTTAGTTAGAATGGGTCTACAAAGTTTAGAAGTTAGCCTCCTTATTAAGCCATTATGGATTGAAGAGATCCAGAATGCGTTTCAAGAGAACTTGAACTTTTTAAGCCACCACTCTAAAAACCAAGATTAGAAAATATTACCTGGGAGGAAAGAAACAACCTGAAAAATCTCAAAATAAATAACATGAAAAATCTTAAATAAACACACTAAAAAGAAAGCAAACAAAAACGAAGCAAACGAGCAAATAGAGATTACAGATGGAGGGTTAAATCCAGTTGACGCTTTTTGTTGCCTTCTCCAAACCAATTTATCCGAGCCATTGTTGGATCATGTGAATAGACGAATTCTTGTAGTTTGTCAATTAACTCTCCTGCAGTTGGAGCTGTAACCAGGATTTGCCTTGCTGACGGTGAGATGAAATTTTTTTCTACAGCTTGATCAAGAAAGGACAACAAACCATCCAAAAAGTTATTGACATTTAACAAACCAATGGGTTTTTTATGGATGTTTAGCTGTGACCAAGAAGTGATTTGAAATATCTCCTCTAATGTGCCATAACCACCGGGTAAAGCTATAAATGCATCGGACTTAACAATCATATGTGCAATACGCTCATGCATGCTAGAGACTTGTAACTCTTCCCCGATTGTGTTGCCTACGATATCTTGTACAGCTAATGGTTTAGGGATAATGCCGAGAACTTTGCTCCCTCCTAGGGATGCAGCTGTTGACACACACCCCATTAACCCAAGACTACCCCCTCAATAAATCAAATTAATACCCCTCGCAGCTAATGTCCTACCAAGATCAAGAGCTGCTGTGGTAAACTATCCATCTTTACAAAATTGCGATCCGCAAAATACGCATATATTGCGGAATCGCCGAATTGGTGTTTTATCCATTTCTACAAGTGCTCTAATCTTGTGTAAGACACGTTAGATATTATGCTTTTCAATTGCAAGACAGGTTATAGAATGACATATGAAAATATGCAAAATGTATATATACACACATAAAACTCTCAAATTTTGACACATGGGGACATACTTTCGGTGGGGGTTGCTTGATGCAGATTTATCGCCCCTAGATTTGAAAAAATGAGATATGCTTTCGGCGAGGTTTGACAAAACCTACACACTTGTCTCACACGTGAAGCATGAAAAATGGAGATACACTTTCGGCGGGGGTTGACAAAACCCCCACACTTGTCTCCCACGTGAAGCATAAAAAATAGAGATCCACTTTCGGTGGAGGGTGACAAAACCTCCACACTTGTCTCCCACGTGTACTTATGCCATAGGGTAGTCATATGGTTTGTCAAAAAGAAAACTTGACATTAAAACAAACAAAATCAACAAACAACAACAACACAAAAACAACATTGATAATCAGATCAAACGAAACAAGAAAGAAATAAAATTCGACAACAACAACACACATTCAAATATACAAGTAGTTGTGATTGTGGCTCACATTTTCCTCTGGTTTTACGTCCAGTAATGGCTGAAAAGCCTTCTATGAGTCGGGGATTTGCTTCCCATCCAGTTTTCTTATAAACTGGCAAACAGGGTCGTTTTTAGTCAGATTCCCTAGACTATAACACTGCAATTCATCACGAAATTGTGTCATAGATTAAGCAATTCACGCTGAACAAGTCCACAAGAATGTGACTCAAGATTTAATAAAACATTATCCAGCGACTCATTACACAGGCCATTCTTAATAAATGACAATTTATCCTCTCTATTTCTGGACACAAAACCTAATGAACGACAAGTCTGGTTACAATTCCATCTAGCACATTTATAACATACTTGTAACCTTTTCGATCTTCGCCTCTTGGCGTAGTAGCTCTTTCCTAGACCAGACATGTATTTTGCGAGATTAATGTCCGGCTCACCGGACAATCTCACCTTGGCTTCGAAAGCCATCGGATATCAGCAGGCACATTTAGGAGCATCAATGCCCAAAGTCTAGTCATCCGTACTTTATAAATTTTAAACACAGCATTTTGAGGAAGTGAAGGAAAATGTTTACGAAGGTTCGACAGAAAGATATCGGCATCCATTGAAGAAGAGAAAAGGAGAGATATTACCGCTAATGCGATTGAGTTTGTTCTTCTCCCAGATATGCACGTTTCAAACCTTCGGGCAATGGCTTCAACTCCCATTTGGATGTTTCCTCAATCTGTTGCACAAATGAATTTGAAGTACGGAATAATCAAATTAAACAAAACAAAGGAAAAGAAAAGAGCAGAAATGAAACTAAAGGCACATAAAAGAGATAACAACACGATAGCAAACAAAAGTTAAAAAACAAGTAAAAAAATATAAAAACAAATAAGACAGATGGCAAAGAGAGATAAAACCTGGTCAATTTGATGGTCTACGAAAGGAATCTCCTCGAGACACAAAAATTGATCATTATTCCTTATTTTATTTTTCTTTTCTTTTCTTTTTTTAAGTTATTTTACAAAAACATTGGGTTGCCTCCCAATAAGCGCTTGGTTTAACGTCCTCAGCCCGACGTTGGTTCCATCATGGGAGAATCCAATCTTCGATGTGCTTCACTAGTGGGCTTGGATCCTTCTTTCCATAAGAAATGGTGCATGCCTATGGCTGGGCCTTGGATGTGAGCACTTGTCGACCCAATAGCCGTTTTGTGATCTTTAAGTACATGGACAAGTTTCACTTCTTGTATTGGTGCAAGGCCCATTTCTATTATAATTGACAAAGTACCATTCTCACCCAAGAATCCATGATTCAAATGATCTGGAAGTGACTTAAGCTCCACGGTATTGGCCTTCATCACAGAAGAGAGAAGTTACACATTAGATAAAGGAAATTGAATGCATGAAACATCATACCTATTTGTGGTTATGGCTAGGGTCTCATCTAAGCTTGCCACAGCTTCCTCTATTTCTTTGGACACTTGTATCAACCTTCTTGATTCGTTGGAATTTTCTGTCCCTATGTGCTCACTAAAAGCTACTTCCAATCCATCCTTGCGAGTTAACTTAAAATGTTGTTGGGGTAAAGAATCAATAACATCAACTGCAAAAACAAAATGCAAGTCACTAGGGTACCTCATTGCCTCAAAAATATTGAAACGGATCACCTCGCCATCAAATTCCATGGTGAGAGTGCCATCATGAACATCAATCTTGGTTCGAGCAGTTTTTAAGAATGGCCTCCCCAAAAGAATCGGTGTTGGATTGGGAGATGTCTCATCCTCCATTTCAAGAACATAAAAGTCTGCTGGAAATACCAATTGATTCACCTGTACAAGCACATCTTCCACAACTCCCTTGGGATATGCATTAGAACGATCAGCAAGTTGAATGGTAATACCAGTTTTTAAGAATGGCATGACATTAATAGATGCTCCTAAATCTAACATAGCCCTTTCAAACTTGGTTCTACCAATGGTGCATGGAATGGTAAACGTACCTGGATCTTTGCATTTCGGAGGAATTTTTCTTTGTAGTACAGCTGAAACATTTTCCCCCACGCTTACTTTCTCATTTCCCTTAAACTTTCTCTTGTTGGTGCATAACTCCTTGAGAAATTTTGCATAACGAGGTACTTGCTTAATAGCATCCAGAAGTGGTATATTTACCTCGATCTTGCAAAAAGTTTCCAGGATTTCCTGCTCTTGTTCCTCCTTCTTTGATTTTGCAAATCTGCGAGGAAAAGGTGGAGGAGTAACATTGAAGGAATATGGGTTTTAGAATTTACCTTAGAAGATGATGTTTTATTCATGGTAGGAGTGGTATCATCCCCTTCATCAGTTTGTGATTTCTTTGGTGGAATCTCTAATTGCTTCCCACTTCTCAAAGTTACAGCACTAGCATTCTCTCTTGCATTGATCACCGGCTGAGAAGGTAATTTTTCGGAGCTTTGACTCTCAAATTTGCTCATGTTAGTGGCCAATTGTCCCATTTGATTTTCCAGGTTTTGGATACTTGCCATAGTTTCCTGCTGAAATTGCATTGTATTAGTGGCAAGTGCTTTAACAATATCCTGGAGAGACATACCTGAATTTTGTGGAGCTGGTTGTGGTGTTGGTGGTGGTTGTGCTTGAAATGTTTGCTGCACCCTTGGTTCTGGAGAGACATAACTGTAACTTTGGCTTGGTTGTCGTAGAAATCCACCCATGGCATTGGCTTGTTTCGTATCTCCTTCTTGCAAAGTTGGACACATGCCGGTAGGATGGTCCGTGGTGGAACACACTCCACATACATAAGATTGTTGCATATGTCCTATAGCCATTTTTTTTACAAGAGAGGTAAGTTCAGAAAGTTGTTGTTTAATGTTCGAAGTACTTACTTCATTTACTCTCCTTGGCAGTTGTGACTCAAATTGGCTGCTGAATTGTTGGGAGTTCATTGCCATGTCGCTAATCAATTGCCTTGCAACTTCCAGTGTTTTATTAACTAGCGCTCCACCACTAGCAGCATCAATGATACTCCTTTCCATTGGTAGGAGACCCTCATAGAAATATTGAATGAGGAGTCCATCACTAATTTGATGGTTTGGACAGCTAACACATAGCCTTTTAAATCTCTCCCAATATTCATAAAGTGATTCTCCATTGTGTTGTCGAATGTCACAAATACTTTTTCTAATGTTTATAGCTTTTGAAATGGGAAAGTATTTCTCTAAAAAGAGTTTACTTATCTCATTCCACGTGGTGATGGTACCCGATGGTAGATAGTATAGTCAATCTTTCGCTGAATCTGCTAATGAGAATGGGAAAGCTCTCAATTTTATTTGCTCCTCAAACACGCCAATTGGCTTCATACTTGAGCATACAACATGAAATTCTCTGAGGTATTTGATAGGATCCTCTCCTGCAAAACCATGAAATGTAGGCAAGAGACGAATTAGTCCAGATTTAAGCTCAAATTCTACCTCAAGGTTGAGATTTATGCACAGCAGTTGTTGATCAATAATTGGAGCCGCTAACTCCTTAAGAGTCTGATTGTTTTGCATTGCCATTACTTCCAATTCAGATTTGATTGAACTACAAGAAGATGGAAGGGAAGTATGTCATGCAAGGTCAAATTCTGGAGGTGGAGTTGAAATTGATCGATTTAGTCTTAAATTCGAGGATTCGAGAAACTCCTTGATTCGCTTAAGTTGTTGATCCGCTTCTCCCTCGGACATAAAAGCCTAAACACAAACAATCAGAAAATAAAAATCAAGAATCAGTAGTAAAAATAGAATAACAAATTGATTAGAAAATCAATCCCCGGCAACGGCGCCAAAACCTTGATGCGTTCGAAACTAGCAAGTATACTAGTCGCACAAGTAATAAAGTGATAAGTAGATATCGTTCCCACGAGGATTGATTCTAATTGAATTTGTTATTTTCCAGCAATAATAAACTAAACAGGGGGGGTTTTGTTGATTGATTAACTAAACTTAATACGAAAGCAAATGAAGAATAACACAAAGCAAAGTTAAATGGAGTGAAAAATCAATGAGAGACACTTGGTTAAGAGTTCATTCTCTGCCACAAGATATGAATTTGTGAATTAACATAGAATTGTCATCCAATTACAGCATTGAAGTTACCAACCGTAGATAACAACAAGCTCTGTTACCCCAATCTTTCCTTACTTTGTTGTTAAATAAAACAAGCTCTTTATTTAATCTCTATCCATTAAACAACCTAGAACAAGCTCTCTAAGTTTAATTCAATGGAAGCATTACGATGAGAAAGATAGGTTGATCTAAGCAATAATCACAGAAGTTCAGATTATTTAACCTAAGTTGTATTTTCCAATTGTAATCTCTGATCACAATTTTGCTACTAATGATTGGAAATTCATGACAATTACGGATCAAGATTTCTAATCTAGTAATAGACAACAACAGATTACATTCAGTTGGCCATTCCAAATACAATCAGTAAACAATCATAATCATTAGATATGGGAAAATACAATCAACTTCAATTGGAGAATTGGATAACAATTTCTTGCACAATCATATCAAAGGCTTTGAAATCACCCTCAACTAATTCAGATTTAGTTACACATATTCAATCAGAATAACAAATACAATACAGAGAAATTCCAGAATTGAAAAGGAAAGAAAGAACTTAGCAAATTCTTTGAAAATCTTCTTTGTAGATGAATCTTCTTGGAATTGTAGTTCCTCCTCTTTCAAAATCTTCTTTCTCCTTCAAGAACTCCAAGGGATGAGAGAAATCCAGAAATGCAGCCTCCTCCCACGTTTTCCCCTCTTCAAGTTATGAAAATAAAACCCTAAAATGTGTTTAAATACTCTGCTACAGTGACTTGCTACAGTGCCCCGTATTATACATGCTACAGTGACTTGTGGAATTATATTTCTATACATCTCACACTGTTTTGATTACAACTTTTGGTACACTGAATGGATTTATAAACCGTAAATTTCTCCAGAAAATAGACTTCGAGAGCTTTCCAACGGTATATAATATGTCATCGGGTTCATTGTATATCAATACAATTAAATCCGAGAAGATCACTGACTAGCAGAGGTGAAAATGAAGGGTTTTACTCCATTTTTGTGCAAGTTGCTCCAAAACTCCTACAAACATCAAAACACACAAAAACATAAAAATACCACGGAATATAGCAAAGAAACATGGACGAATTGATATAAAAGTAATACATAAATAGACACCTATCATCTGGTTTTGGGAAGTTAGAGGAGGTTGGGATATGTCATGAGGAATGCAAGTGAGTTCTATTATGTTTGTAAAAAAAAAAGAAAAAAAGAAAAAAAAGCCAATCTGTACTTATCGTCCACGTACTTACACATTGAGGACAATGTGTTGTTTAAGTGTGGGGGGGGAAGTGTAATATAAAAAAAAAGAAAAAAAAAGAAGAACAAAAGAAGAAGAATAAGAGATCTATACCCTTAAGTGTTCTTAAAAAGAATGAAACAACAAAGTGTGGGGGTGTAGTTTTCTTTTGTTTTCTGCAAAAAAAAAAAAAGATTGAGTGTTCTAAATAAGTTTGGGGGAGTAACCTGGTGAATTGAAATGAAGTTGTGTTATAGGGTTGAGCTCTACATAGTCTTGAATGATTTATGTGTTTGTGGGTGATTTGAGCCAAATTATTATCCTTTATCATATCTTCACCCAAGCCAAACGTTACAAGCTTAATAAAGTCCTACTTGATCCTTGGTGTTGTGCATGTCTACATTAGTGGAGAGTGACTTGAAAAGCAGGCCTATGGAGTTCATTTATACACACATCTTCAATATTAAATATGATTCATTTTTATGCATAAACTCATCCGGGTTACAAGTGATTAGGTGAGAATGGCTCTACACACACATACTTGAGGAATTGAAATGAAGCGAAACTAATCTTTGAGATAAAATTCTTGATCAAGTGCATTATTTTGAAGTTTACCTTGGGTTATAATTAAGTACAATCTTTGAGGCCTATTTGCAAGATGAAGTATTTGTGTGTTTTAATTTTTTGTTGATTCTGTTTCGGTTTAGTTTTATTTCATATTGTCGTAGTTGCTCGAGGACTAGCAAAGTCTAAGTGTGGGGGAATTTGATAAGTGTCTATTTATATATCATTTTCATATCAATTCGTCCATGTTTCTTTGCTATATTCCTTGGTATTTTTATGTTTTTGTGTGGTTTTGATGTTTGTAGGAGTTTTGGAGCAACTTGCACAAAAATGGAGTAAAACCCTTCATTTTCACCTCTGCTAGTCAACCATCTTCTCGGATTTAATTGTATTGATATACAATGAACCCGATGACATATCATATACCGTTGAAAAGCTCTCGAAGTCTACTTTTTGGAGAAATTTACGGTTTATGAATCCATTCAGTGTACCGAAAGTTGTAATCAAAACAGTGTAAGAATGTAGAATTGTAACACACATCACAGCATGTATAATACGGGACACTGTAGCACGTTACTGTAGCAGAGTATTTAAACACATTTTAGGGTTTTATTTCATAACTTGAAGAGGGGAGAACGTGGTGGAGGCTTCAGCTCTGGAATTCTTTCATCTCTTGGAGTTCTTGAAGGAGAAAGGAAGCTTGGAAAGAGGAAGAACTACAATCCAAAGAGAATTACATCAAATTTGCTAAGTTTTTCCCTTCCCTTTCATTTTCTGGAATGTCTCCATGTTGTATTGTATTTACCACGTTCTTAAACATGTGTAACTGAATCTGAATTGGTTGAGGGTGATTTCAAAGCCCCTGATATGGTTTTTGTAAGTTGATTGTGCAAGAAGTTGTTATCCAATTCTCTAATTGAAGTTGCTTGTATTTTCCCATGTCTAATGCTTATGATTGCTTGCTGGATTGTATTTGGTGGCCAACTGAATATAATCTGGATATTGTCTATTGCTAGACTAGAAATCTTGATCCGTAATTGTCTTGAATTTCTAATCATTAGTAGCAAAATTGTGATCAGAGATTGCAATTGGAGAATACAACCTAAGTTAAATAATCCGAGCTTGTGTGTTTATTGCTTAGATCAACCTATCTTTCTTATCGTAATGCATCCATTGAATTAAATTTAGAGAGCTTGTTCTAGGTTGTTTAATGGATAGAGATTAAATAAAGAGCCTGTTTTTTTAACAACAAAGTAAGGAAAGATTGGGATAACAGAGCTTGTTGTTATCTACGGTTGATAATTTCAATGGTGTAATTGGATGACAATTCTATAATTAATTCGCAAATCCATATCTTGTGGTAGAGAAGGATCCCTTAACCAGGTTTCTTTCATTATATTTCTCAACTGATTTAACTTTGCATTGTATTATTCTTCATTTGCTTTCGTATTGAGTTTAGTTAATCAATCAACAAAACCCCCCATTTATTCTGTTTTCGCTTTCGAATAACAAATTCAATTAGAATCAATCCTCGTGGGAACGATATCTTCCTCATCACTTTATTACTTGTGCGACTAGTATACTTGCTAGTTTCGAACGCATCATCTACAAAAGAGGGTTCAGCCTTCCTCTTCTAAAATGTCTTCGCCCAGAAGAAACTGATTATGTTCTTAGAGAAATCCACGAGGGGATATGCAGTAACCATTCTGGTGGTCGATCTCTAGCTCATAAGTGTATCAAGCAAGGATACTATTGGCCAACCATGAAAAATGATGCTAAAATATTTTTAACTAGGTGCAACAAGTGCCAAAGGTTTGCCAACATTTCAAGGAAAGCTCCTGAGAACATGACTCCAATGACAGCCCCATGGCCGTTTGCCCAATGGGGACTAGACCTTATTGGACCTCTTCCAATGGGTAAAGGTCAAGTTAGATATGTTGTTGTGGCAATTGATTACTTCACTAAGTGGGCAGAGGCTGAACCCCTCGCGTCGATTACTGAAAGGAAGACCACGGACTTCGTAAAGAAGTCAATTGTCTATAAGTTTGGTATCCCTCATACCATCATTACGGACAATGGCAAGCAATTCGATAACTCCAACTTCAACAACTTCTGTAAGGAGCTGAACATCTCTTTGTGCTTTTCATCTCCAGCTCATCCTCAAGCAAACGGTCAGGTGGAGGCTGTTAACAAAACCATTAAACACCTCATCAAGACCAAATTAGATACTAGGAAAGGTGCATGGCCAGAAGAGCTTCCACAAGTGCTCTGGGCATACCGAACCATTGTCCATACAGCAACAGGAGCAACCCCATACTCTTTGGCGTTTGGCTCGGAAGCAGTCATACCTGTTGAAATTGGCCTTCCATCACCTCGTATTGAGGGATATGACGAAGAGCTTAATCATAGAAGCCTTCAACTCAACCTAGATCTTCTTGAGGAGGAAAGGGATCTCACTAGTGTCAAGGTTGCTGCTTACCAAGAGAGGGTTGCTCGATATTTCAACTCTAAGGTCAAGCGCCAATCTTTCCAAGAGGGAGACTTGGTTTTGAGACAGGTACTACAAAGTACCCGAGATCCCACTGATGGAGCATTGGGGCTCAAATGGGAGGGTCCGTATCAAGTCAAGGCAGTCATCCGACCAGGCACCTACAGACTGGTTACCATGGATGGGAGGTCGCTCCGTCATCCATGGAATATTGAGCACTTGAAAAAGTACTACCCGTAATCTCTCTATATGTGCAGTAACTCCTTCTAGGAGCTTATGCATGTGTAACAACTCCCATAGGGAGACCAATAAAGAGATTATCAATAAAGTGTTCAGTTTATTCAGAATTTTTGTGATTATCAATCCTTAAAACACATGTATGATCAAATTGCGATAAGATGGACAGAGTAAAAGAATACAACACCAGAAAAAGAAAATTCTTGGAGTTCTTATTACTTCAAAATTGGTCAAGGAGTGCCATACATATAGTCCAAGTAAGGACAAATCCTCACCTATAACATTGAACTGAAAGCAAAGACAATAAAAGATAAAATCAATTCCAAATAACTCTAAGAAGTGGCCTCATCATCTCCTTCTTCATCTGAAGACGATGACGTAGAGTCGCCTTGCTTGGCTTCCCAGGCTGCTGTGTCCAATGTCGACTCATAATCCTCATCTTTAAGGATGAGGCGGTGGAATTGCTCAGGATCAGAGTTCGCTGTCGGGATAGACTCTGCCACCAAGTTTAACTCTTCAGCTATGGGTGACTGATCAATCTCTGGGTAGCGGTCATGGAACCATCTACGCACCCCATTGACTCCATCAATATAGGAGCGTTCCATAACTTGCTGGTAGACACGACCCCTACGAAAGCGAGCAACTGCTTTGTCAATCCTACTCTGCTCAGTAACAGCCCTCTCTCGAAGCTCTTGGCCAAAATCATTGGCCCTCTTATGTTGTATAGCTGCCTCCTTCTTGGCTTTGGACAAGTCTGCTTTCATTTTGCCCATCTGTTCCTTCATCTCTGCATCTTTCTTTCCATTTTGGTTAAGTTGTTGAGGCAGATTAGATGTTTTGCCTTTCAGTCGTCAACCTCAGAAGTGAGATGGTTAACTTCCTTGAGGAGGTTGGTGTTGGTAGACTCTCCTTGAGCTAAGGGTCCTATCGCCTGCAAAAAGAAAGGCAAAGAAAGGAAAAGAAATAAGGCATGACTTTCAAAAGTATAAAAAAAGAGGGGTCTCAGTAAAACCTAACCTGAAGTATGATGCCCATCCCGACAGCGATCGCATCAAAGTATGTGAGTTTTACATTCTCTCAAAAGACATTGGTAGGCATGAGACGTACAGCACTTTGAGACAATTTTCGAAGGTAGTCTCCACATGTTGAGCCACTCTAAAAGCCCGTACTGTCAAAAGTAAAACGCTTGGGTAGTTGAGAGGCTGAGGGTAACTTGCTCCCAGTAGGCTTCGAGGCTACCACTTCATCCGCAGGCTGAACGAAGGTTGACCTATTAGGAACCGACTTCCGTATGGGAATCTCCTTGTGACCACTGGCTCTCCTCTTCGAAGGTCCAAGAGTTGGAGGACTTCTAATCCGTTTCTTTTGGGAAGAACCAGGCCTGTCATGAGTGAAGGGCTTAAGCGGCATCTTGATTACAAGTTGAGCAAATTGCTTCTTGGTGGGATGTAAAGGAAATAGTCCTGTGCGAAAATAAAACTGGTAAGATAACAAGCACATGCTTGATGAAGTAAGATTGGAAAGTAATGATCAAGCTGACCTTCCGGAGGAATTGGAGGTGATAAGCCAAGACGGACCAATTGCTCCCAATCAGTGAGGCTATGCACGTTCTTCGAGTCCACGGGTAGCTTAAGTACCACTTGCAAGTCGTCTCTCTCTTTCTGAGATAACAGCGGACGTTTGGTCCAAGGAGCTTCAATAAAAACAGAAAAGGATGTCAGCTGATCAAGAGTTTTCATAACAAAGACGGATAGGGAGTCATTATAATATGGTACCACAAAAACCAAAACGCCTCCTGATCCTTAACTTCTCCCCCTTTGGACGAGCACCTTCTTGATACTTCCAACCGCCACCACACCAGAATTGTTTATACTTCCATTCTTTCACATGGGAGGGGATGCCAAAAAGACGGTTGGGGTCATCCGTCTTCCCTCGCTGGGATATATAATAGTAACCCGTTTTCTCTCCATTTGGTGGATGAATGGCGAAAATGTGCTTAACATTGTTGGTGGTAGGATCACCAAGGCCTGCGCTTCTGAACAAACTTTGGAAAGCTATCAGAAGTCTCCATCCATTGGCAGACAGTTGGGTAGGGGCAATGCCCATAGCGTCGAGCATACGACGAACATAGTTATCAAAAGGCACCCGGAGACCAGCTCTCAATAACTCTAAGCTTAAACCAATGACACCTCGTGGTGGCCTACTCCACCGATCACCTTTCCTTGGAAGAAATAGGATGATTGAAGCCGGAATAAGGAAATGGGCTCTATATATTTTTAATCGATCGCCCGGGAGTTGATTGTCAATATGGTCGGCCTCCCACCACTTTTCAACCTCCGGTTCACTATCTGAGGTAGCAGAGGACAACCAGTCACTATCCCCCTCAGTATCTACCACCTTGTGGTTAACAAAATTCTGCCCTAGCTCACGATCCTGACCGAAGAAGTTTTGGTAAAACTCATTTACTTCTTTACGGTTGGTCACAGGATCCTTATCCCTTGAAGACTCGATTCCCCTCGTAGCACTTTCACAGTGGTTTTAACTCTAGTCATCTGCACAGTCAAAGAGGGGTTGTTAGTCATCAAACCAAGTCTACTGAGGGAGGGAAGAGATGAAAGAAAAAAATGCTGGGGGAATGTGTTGCAAGTTTTCCAAAATAGCTCTCGAAAAAATAATTTGAAAATACTTTGAACGGAATCACCCCCACGAATAAAAATTAAAGTTTAAAAATTCGCGAAATCACCCCGCGAATAAAAAATAAAGTTTGAAAATTCGCGGAATCACCCCCGCGAATAAAAATCAAAGTTTGAAAATTCACGAAAACACCCCCACAAATAAAAAAATTAAAGTTTGAAAATTCACGGAATCACCCCCGCGAATTAAAATCAAGGTTTGAAATTTTGCGGAAACACCCCCACGATTTTAAATAAAAGTTTTGAAATTTTGCAGGAACACCCCCACAGTTAAAAAAATTCCAAAAATTGCAGAAACACCCCTGCAACTAATATATATGAAGTTTTAAAAATTTGCGGAGAGGCCCCTACAGATTAATCATGCCTCACGTAGCTTGCATGCAAGGGCTACGTGAGTTTTTGGCCTTCGGCCACATCGCCGCCCGCCTTGCGCCTCTCCCTGCTCGCCCAGCACGCAGCTCGCCTGCTTCTTCCTCGCTGCTCGCCTTGCGCCTCTCCCTACTCGCCCAGCACGCAGCTCGCCTGCTTCTTCCTCGTCGCCCGCCTTGCGCCTCTCCCTGCTCGCCCAGCACGCCTCGCCTGCTTCTCCAACAGTTCGCCTCGCACGCACCAGCGCCTCGCAAGGCCACGCCCGCGCGCCCAGGACCTCGCAAGGTCGCTTTGCGCACGCAAGGGCCTCGCAGGATCTCTCCCGCGCATCCAGGACTTCGTGCAGTCGTCCTACATGCGTAGCAGCTCGCCACGCGGGCTTGCTGTGCACGCCGCTCGCCCATGCGAGCTAGCCCTCCTTCACACCCGAACACACCCATTATTTCTTCTTTCTTCACACCCGAACACACCCATTATTTCTTCTTCCTTCACACCCGAACACACCCATGTATTTCTTCTTCCATCACGCCCGAACACACATTCATGTTTCTCCTTCTTTCACACACGAATCCGCAAAGGAAAACACATGCAAGCGTTGGCATATTCTCACACAATCACATACACATACATAGGGCATAATCCGCACAAGAATTTTTTCATTGGAAAAAAAAATAGACAAGACAATAATAAAGTACAAAGATTAAACTTAATCCATGCATTCTGAAGTATATACGCAAGAAAAAAAGTACTCACTTGTGGCGGCTGAAAAATTCTGGCTCAGATTGAAAAGTCTTATTTGCTGGGATCACTTGCACTGCTTGCCTCCAGGTTGCTCTCCTATCTTTGAGTAAACCCTACTCCCCAGCACTTGTATCTTATATAGGGCACCAATTTAGGGTTTAAACCACACTAAGCATGCATGTGTAGCAAATTGCATCTTTGGGCCGGCCTCTTAGTACGTTTGATTTACAGCCAAGAATAGTTAAATAGTCCCTACGCCGACCCATTGGTCGACTTGGGCCTGGGGGGACTACTGTTATGGCCATAACAATATTGAACCTCAATTATTTCTAATACAGTAAACCCATTACTGAGGGCCCATTGTCTGGGTTCCACAATGACCTATCCTGACTTAATTATTTCTAATACAGTAAGCCCATTACTGAAGCCCATTATCTGGGCCCATTATCTGAGTCCCATAATAACCCATCTAGACTCCTATAAAAACCCTCCAAATTATTGCTCAAGGTATGCACACTTTTCTGGACTTATTCTCTCTCTAAATTTCCTTCACTTTTGAGAGCTTCTCTCTCTAGGAAATTCTCCCAGAAAATTTCGGAGTGCTGAAAACTAACTTGAGCGTCGGAGGGTCTTCGCTGGCACCACCGCCGGCACCCCTGACTGTTTCTTTGCTCACAGGATTGGACCCGACGTACAACCCGAGCTCAGACCCGCTTCCCGGCCGTCCGAAAATCATGCATCAACATATATAAAGACTGTTTATATAATATTTTGTTCTTAACTTACGTGCACATGGTTTAACAAACAAATTTGTATTTTGATAAATATGTATCATGATCCAAGAAGCCAATTATACATAGCCAAAATGAGTATATATACAAAACTATGTACGTTATGAAATTTTAACATACTATATACATATATATAATTTCTTACATTTTGTGAGTCATATAAATTATATTGTTCTGGCCTGAACCCCAATTATAAAGAGTGCTTCGATGGACGACTTTGACTATTGGCATTAGATGCCAATTGAGTATTTCCTTGAGATATCTCGTTACTAAAGATATAGATATCTTTAAGCTTATTGGATAATTATTATTTAATCAAGTTGTAAACTATATTACAAGAATTGATGTAGTAGCCCATATGTATATTCAAATTCAATTGATTTCTCAGGAAGTAGTCGGCTGAAATTCTCAAATGTAGATAAAAGATAGTACAATCTAATGATATTGTATGAGCATATTAATTGCATTCCCAATAATGATTTATTAATTGAGTAATTTCATTTAATTATATATAGCACATTTATAGGGAGAAGATAAAAGAGGGGAAATAAAACAAAAAAATAATAAAAGTGCACAATAATTGAGAGAGGAAGTTGATTTGAACAAAATAGACTTAAGAGCGCGCATGGTTGGACTTATCTAGTAGCCAAAAAAGCTTTTTTTAATGCTAAAAGTTCTTTTAAAATTTTTTTGTATCAATTCTACCACTTGAGAACAGCTTTTTAAATGATTAAAAAAACTATTTTACGTCTATTGAAAGAATCTCAAAATTGAAGCTTTTTGGAGAAAAAAATTTTGAGCTTTTTTTAAGTTTTGAATATCAAAGATACCGTTATTTAATTTGAAATATTTTACTTTATTCTTTCCTAATAACAAAACTCTATTTTGATAATTTAATTATAACAAGTATTTCTATATTTGTCTAATCAAACAATCAATAACTTTTTGATAAAAACTCTACTTTTAGAAACTCTATTTCAAAAAAATCTACTTTAATAAGCTCTAATTATAGAAGCTGAAACAAACAAGCCCTTATACTACTCATTGTTCATTTTATAAAAATTTATAGATAAAAATGAAATAATTCTAATTCAATGATTTATATACTTCATTGTAACACCTATATACTTCGTATGTGATGTACTATATATTAAACATGAATTAAATCATTATTTATATTTTCATCTTTTTTCTTAACAAAATTTTAATTTTGCATTATTTATTTTCAAATATATTATATGGTAAGTTATGGACATAGGATAATAATGTGAATTTTCTCATAATAATTGCTTGCATGTATTTTGCATACTTGTTTGGGTCGACTTCAGCCCATAAAATTTTGGGTTGATTATTATGGGCCTCACCTTTTTCCTTAGGCCCAATTTCCACGTTGATGAATTGCATGAAAGATGACGTGGCCAACCCATCTCTGATTGTTGACACCCTTATTCCACTTTGAGGATTTCTCACTCCCTGTCTCCAATCACACATCTACTTCCCTCATCCCGCGCTCGCTTGCTTATTCGAAGTCTCCGTCTCTGCAATTCCATCTTTGCAGTTCATGCAATGTCTCAGCCGATCATTCTCTCCGATGAAGAAGACCGAAACGCCTTCGCAACTCCGCTTCAAGCTCTGTCCAAGAAACCCAGAATCGTACCTGACCCGATGATCCCTACAGTTCTGGTAATCGACGATGACCCGACCCCCCAAAAACCAGGCCTCGCCGCCGCTTCTTCCTCCTCCACGCCCTCCTTTGTCGCGGAGACTCCAATGTCCGATGTTGCTATCGTCAAATGCACAATGGCATCCTCGCTTAATCCCCAAATTAGGGTTTCGAATTTAGATAAGAATTTCTCTGGTTAGTTCATAGTCTTAATTATTATCATTTTCGAATATATTTTAAAAAATGTGAAAAATGAATTCAATTTTGTTCTGGTAATATTAGAGTCTTCAATTCCCGAATTTTCGTCGCAAAATGAAAGCTTTTATTTATGGTGCATTGTTTCCTGCTGTTAGTTTCTGGTTGAAATAAGTTTAGGTTTGTAATTTAGGGTTTTTAGAGACTTTTATATCCTTCCGTGTTTTTGAACTACTGTAATTTTGGTTTTATGAGCTTGAAAATGCTAAAAGTTTGAATTTTTTTTTTGGCATATAGTTGTTGTTTGTTTGTTTAACTGGGGCACCTCCTCAACTTTGAGTATATATGCATTCATTGTGTTTGTATACCAGATTTTTTGTAAACTACATTATGGTTGAGGTAATTAAGGATTTGTAGTACTGGGTTCTTTGCACGGATAAAGTGTCCACGGAGGAACGTGATCACAGGTTTTGTTTGTGTTAGCCCCTCAGGGAAATACTAAATGGTGTCTAATTCAGTTGCTTTAAGCCAAGTTGAGTGTTTATATCTTTTTTGTGATTGGCATTCGGTGAAATTACTATCAAAGCAATGTGGATTGTGGGTTTTTTTTTCTTAGAAGTTCTGCGGTTATTTTGGAAAAATGGTGCTTGATTAACAGCGTGTCGATGACATTTTTTACTTTCTTCCATGGCTTTTGTTTGATTTGTGACAGAAAGTAGTGGATTGATCTGTGTGGAGTCTGACAATGACTCTGAAAGTGGTTCTGGAAGGGAAAATTTGTGGCAGAACGAATCAATACGTTCTGATTCTGATGCTGCTAAGGACTTAGAGGGGCATTCAAGAACTGTCAAGTCCACATGTTTTCCTGGTATGTTGATTGCATTATGCCTTAAATTTCTGCTGTGAATTTTCAAGATGTCAAAGAATTTTCTTCATCTTTGGAATTTGTTTTCTTTCTTTAAAATGGAATTTACAGGAAATATGTTTATCAGGGAATAACAGTCTGATCCAAATGTCAGAGGACAGTTCTTCACAACCAACCTATTCGCTGCATGATATTGATACGGTACTTTCTAGTAATAATTCATACATTTATTTCTGAATTTCTTGAAGTTTGACAAGTAAGAAAATTTATTTCCTTAAAAGTGGGCCCAACTACAGGATTCTTGATGGATGGATAACTGATTTTTTGTTTTTTGCTGTTTGCCTGGAACTTGGGTCGAATTTTAAGTTTAAATTTTTATGACGTTATTCAAGGTTAGTTTTACTTTTAGATCCCTCTTAAATTAAAAGTGGTCTTTGCACCTGCAATCAAGTTTCCTTTCAGTTGAGTTATTATTTTAATAATTTGATAAACATATAATCAGGTAGAGGATTGTCCTGACAAAGAAAATTTCAGCATGGAGCAAATGAGTAATATCCGAAACACAAAGGGAAGGAACAAAATGAATGCTGACAAGAAAAATGGTCCAGGTGAAGCTATGGGAAAGAAGAAAAAGATGACAAAGGAGGAAAGAATGCTTTTAATGGAAGAAAAAAAACAAAAGAAGGAAGTAAGTACTTCGTGTTGATGCTACTAAATCTTTTATCACTATTTCATGTTTATAGATTTCTCAATCAATAGAATCTGTTATACAGCAAGAAAGATTGCAGAAAGCAGCTCTGAAGGCTGAGGCTGCTGAGTTGAAAAAAATGGAGAAAGAAAAGCAAAAATGGGAAAAAGGGAAGTTTGCACAAAAATCTATTGTGGCTGAAATTGATGCGAAAGTTGTTGAATTGGGTTCGGTTGGAGGTAAGGTTGTTCTAATATCTCCTTCTTTCAATTCATTGATAGAATTTCATGTTAAGTTATTTAATTTACTTTTAAATCTGGTTATGTGGCTGAGAAGTTCTCTACTTATTACAGGACACCTGCTTACCAGGTTTGGAGAGAAAGGATTTACATATCGCATAACGTCAAATCCAATTGAGAGATCAATTGTGTGGACCATGACAGTTCCAGAACATATTTCTCAGGTATTGGAATTGAATATGAGATTTTGGCTTCAACAACTCAAGGTCTATCTTGTCTTGGAGTTTACACTTCTATATCTGCCAAGAAAAGCCGTCAACTCAAACTTGGATTTATAACAGATCAGTATCTATGGTTGTTGACCAGAATCCTTATTGAATTAGTTATTCTACCCAACTTAAGTGTTGAGCCGAATTCCAACTTAAATCCACGGGCTTACAAGTATTTTAATATTTTATCTATGAATAACATTTAGCACCTATGTGCATTAGATGCTCACTAAATAACTGAGAGTTTTCTGTATGTGGGAATTGAGCTGAAGTTATTATTATTATTATTATTATTATATTTTACTTATTGATGTCTGATACTTGAAGTATATAACTGAAGATTACTTTTGGAAAGCGTTTCTGTTTTCCATTAATGCTTCTTCTGTTCAACATTATGCATGGACATTGAGTTACTGCCAATATCTAGAAAGCGGTCTCTTGTTAATCTGATTATTCATTTGGATGCCTTTATCTACTTCAGCATTTCTTCATAAATTTGAAAATGAATAGAATATTAATATCAGATAATATCTGAGCTTGCTGAGATTCATATTTATTTAGGATGTATCTAATGTTGCAAGTATTACCCAATTGCTATCACTTGACATGTATATTATCATTCTTTTGTTGCAGCTCTGTTTGCAAGGAATAGAGATTCAGTATGTATTGCTTGTATATGATGCGGAAGAATTTTGTAGTCTTGTTCTCAATGAATCACTTCTAGATCATGTTTCCAGAGTTCGAAGACATTATCCTTCTTATACAATTTGCTATCTTACAAATAGGTTAATGGCACATATTAATAAAAGGTGAGACATTTTTCTAAGTTTTATTATTTTAAGCAATGTGTATATCAAAAAAGGTGAGATATTTTGCTAAGTTTTTTTATCATATAAAAGTTATTATGTATTGTGTAACTAGGGCCTATTTACTTCATGTAACACAATATGCACACATATATAAACATGGAAAAAGAAAAAGAAGGTCATCAGTATACAGAGCAACAAACATTCAAAGGAAAAGTAATCCAACAACTTGTAATGAAATTTTATAATTTAGCAATTCATCCAAATCATTCCATCATTCCTTAAGTCCCATGGTTGTGGGCTTATTTATCATAATTAAACTGTTTCTATAACCAGATTGATGTTGAATTTTATTCAACTCCCTATTATATCCATGCAAAAGTTGGTCATGTTTATCATAGTATATTGGCTCCTTCATATTTTTCCAATGCCAGCTAGCAAAGTTATCCTTAATGCAATTTACTTTACTGCTGTTGTTACTTAAACTGCAGTTCTTTTCATTGGATAGTATTTTACACTTTCTGCTATTTGTTTTGCTTGCTATTTAGTAATTTGAAACATGGATTCTGACAATGTTTTAGGGAAAAGGAACAGTACAAGAATCCGGCAAATAATGGTTGGAGCCGTCCACCCGTTGAGGAGGTTGAATCACTTACAATGCATAAAATTATTGAAAATTAGTGCTTTCTAGCTTTTAACAAGTTCTTTAAATCACTTAATGCTTATTCTGTTTTGTATCCGAAAAATTGTGCTGCAGGTATTGGCAAAATTGACCACTCACTTTGTTAGGGTACATTCCAGACACTGTGTTGATGAAGCTGAACTTGCTGATCATGTTGTTGCTTTAACAAGCAACCTGGCCTCTTGCCAATTTAGGTGCCGTTTTATCTTTTAGTGATGATGAGTGTATTCTTGGTTTAAAAGTATGGACTAGAAAAGGTACATATTTGTATTGTACGTATCTAATGCAGCATGCATCAATGCATCAATACAATAGGTTCAACAAATTGGAAAAGCCAGTAGGGTAAGAAAAATTAATCAATACAGTAAGTTCACACAAAAAAGTATACAAACTAGTGATGAGATGATTCAGAGAAATTGGCATTAATGATTCGCGTGCTGACTTTCTCTGCCTTGACAGACTCTTAGCTTTGGTCCTTAGCTTTTAGGCTGTAACTGGGAATCAGTCATGATTGTGAAATGATAAAGGGACTTCAATTTTTTAGTTTTTGCTTTTATATTTTCAGGTTTTTTTTGTTGTAATTTTTTAAAAGGATGTTGGGTTGCATTGCGTTATACCAAACTGTTTGTGTAGCTTGAACTCATCTTCTAATGCGTTATTTTGTGTGTGAGTTCAACCTAAGTAATCAAGTCAGGCCCTTGGGTATCTAGTTAGTGGGTTTTTTGGCCATCCCTTCCTATCAATGACTATCGTAGATGCATTTTACTACAAACAAAAGAACAATTGCCTAAAACTTTTTGTGTATTTGTGCCTCTGTGTTTCTGTTTCCTGCATTCTATTTTATTATTTGGCTTATCTGTCTTTCACTTTAAATTGCAGAAAGAAATTAACTCGACTTTCAGTAAACGCCAATGGGTCCATTGTCCCTAAGGACTCTGTTGATCGGAATTTGATTAAAAAGAGCCCATGGTGAGATTTTTTTCTTCAATAATATTTGAATCTCAGGTTATCTGTACCAATTGTGTATAATTAACTGCGGCAAAAACTTATCATTTTTCCAAAGTCTTGCTGCAATTTTTTCTTATTGTTACTGGTTGTTTATTGTCTTTTTACCTTTACATCTGCAGTCTTTAAACAGTTCCCATTAAAAAGATTGTGCTACGAATTTGCTCTGTGTATGTTTTGTTTTGTTTGTTTTTTCAACTTCATTGACTCATTCCAAAAAGTCAATCTTTGGTTTGAAGAATTCATCTTTGTTTGTGCTTGCTCATTGACCTTATTTGAAATAAATACAGCTAGCATTGTTATTCTTGTATAGGAAATTTTTGTGCACTCAGCCCAGGATTTTTAGATCATCCATGGTATATAGATACTAGACAAAGGTATATGATACAGTGTGTTGCAAATTTTTTGCTTATGAAATCACGCTCTTTCAATTGATGAACATTGATGATAAACAACTTTTAGTGCTTTGTTTGCGTGTTTCTTCCTATGGCCCTCTGACTAGTACTTTACAATACTGTCTGCCACTTATCAAGTTGAACTTCCTGCATGTTCTTCTCCAAGCCAACCAGAGCCTCTTATATGATGTTACGTGTCTTATCTTTCTCACTAATCAATCTCCAGTGTTATTTGCTTTCTGTTTTGGGCATT
This sequence comes from Boswellia sacra, assembly GCA_013180625.2. Classification (NCBI taxonomy): domain Eukaryota; kingdom Viridiplantae; phylum Streptophyta; class Magnoliopsida; order Sapindales; family Burseraceae; genus Boswellia; species Boswellia sacra. Next base: position 34,736 of record SNVD02011796.1, on the reverse strand, counting down.
GATTTGTATCCTTAAGTTCTCTCTGTATCCAGGTTAAAAGCTTTGGTATCTATTCCAAAGGTACAGCCACGATTTGCCATTGCTATATGGAAGAAGTACCCCACCATGAAAGCTCTTTTAAACGTTTACATGGACCCTAATAAATCAGTAAGTGTAAAAGCAAACTATGCCTCCATCTATCTCTCTTTGCCACATCATATGTCTGCTGTCTTTGCATTCCGTATTTGGTAGTCCTATATAACAGTGTTCATTTTGGCTGCGTTTGGTGCACCGTATAGGATTGTATAATTATTACTGTAGCAGATAGCATTGTATGGAATTGTATAGTATAGGATTAAGTAAACTCTATACTGTGTTTGGTTTATCACTGTATTGTATAATGTATAATACTATGTTTGATAAAAGATTGTATTTAACTATATTAAATTTCTTAAAATAATAAAAATGGTTTAAAATTAATAAAATATTTAAAAATATAATAATTATAAAAATTATTTATATTAAATTAATTTTTTATTTAAATATTCAATAAATTATATATATTTATTAAAATAATTCATTTAAATTTCAATAAACTAATGATTTAATATTTATTTATTTATATATGTTTAGGTATTTATTATCAAAAACTGGAACAAAAAATAAACTTTTATAATTGAAATATTTTAATAATATAATAAAATATAATATAAAATATTTTAAAATATAATAATTTTAAAAATTATTTATACTAAATTAATTTTTTAGATAATTAATTTTTTATTTAAATATTTAATAAATTATATATATTTATTTAAATAATTTATTTAAATTTTAATAAACTAATAATTTAAATATTTATTTATATATGTTTACGGTATTTATTGTCAAAAACTGGAATAAAAAATAAAGTTGTAACAATTTAAATATTTTAATAATATAATATAATATTTTAAAATATAATAATTTAAAATTATTTATATTAAATTAATTTTTTAGATAATTAATTTTTATTTAAATATTTAATAAATTATATTGATTTATTTAAATAATTTATTTAAATAATCAATAAAATAATAATTTAAATATTTATTTATTTATATATGTTTATCGTATTTATTGTCAAAAACTGGAACAAAAAATAAAGTTATATAATTTAAATATTTTAATAATATAATATAATATAATATAATATTATATTATATAGAATAATATTATATTATATTATATAAAACTTATGAATTAAAAATTATATCCAACAATTCCCTATATCCTTATCCTATCCGGCCTTAACTCATGGTGGGGGGCATCATTATTTTACCTCCTTTTATGCGGTCCTTATACGGATCTTATGCAACCTTTTACTATGCTATCCACCCTTCGACCGCACCAAACATGGTATAAAAAAATTTTATGCGAATAGTACTTTTTATACTATACTATACGGGCGGCCAAACGTAGCCTTTGTGTGTGTTATAATATTTAATAACTGTTGTGAAGCATATAGGACAGAAATTTACCACCATTTAATTGTGGAAGTGCTTTCATTTTTTGGCTTTCTGATATGCAATTCACATGTCCACTTTTAATTGTGTTGGTGATGACTATTTTCATATGTGTCTCAACAAAAAATCTCTATGTATAACACAATAGGCAAATTCATTTTATCCAGGAGCTATAGAAAAGTACTTCGTGAGCCTTGGTTTCTTGTCTAGTAATTTTATTGAGTGGCTTTACCATTTTCATATATGTGTTGACAAAAAAATCTCTATGTAAATCTCTATGTATAACACAGTAGGCAAATTTAATTTATCCAGGAGCTATAGCAAAGTACTTTGTGAGCCTTGGTTTCTTGTCCAGTAATTTTATTGGGTAGCTGTACCCTGAATGCTTTAATTTGCACTCTTCCTGCTGCCATTGTTGAACTTAATTTTTTAGTTTTGTTTTCTCTACTATTGGATGAACATTAGTGATATTATAAGTTGTCTATAGCGCTTATATTGAAACTGCAGGTGCATGAAAAGGAATTTCTTCTCAAGGATTTGACCATTGAAGGATTACTTGGTGGTGACAGACGTTTAGGTGAGGTTTGCTCCAAGAGGGTGTACAGAGTACTCATGGCTCAAAGCGGTAGCATCAAAACCGATGACATTGAGGATGGTGCTGATATGTTCAGATGTTAGTGATATTAAATAACTTCCAATGGTAATTTTTGGTGATCATCTTTTATATATATGCAAAACTTGAGGTTTGTATATACATATGAAGTTTTATTTTGGAGCTCTATCAGCTTGGTTCTTCTCTTTTCTGCAGGTGCTTTTGTCCATAGTTGGGTATTGACAGACAACATTGTTGGAGTACACTCTGTCAAGTGACATACAAGATTGACCTATGTCCTTGCAATATCTCAACATCATCTGGCTTGATTTGCTTGCCTGCTGTGAATCGAACCATTCACCATTGAATGGATGGACATAGATGCTTCTGTTTTTTTCTTCCTGTTAATATTTTGAAACATTTTTGGATATTTCTGAAGTGGCCAGTGAGGCAGCCTACCATTTGTGCATGTTTAATCAGAAATTGCTGTTTTTTTATAGTGCTTATTGTTATTTTATACATTCGAATGCCTTTTTGAACCCGCTGTCTAGTCATATCTGCTATTGTATCAAAGGTTCAATAAATCTTGTGGCCTTTATCAGGTTTCTGTTCATGATTAAATTGAAGATTTGAGTAAATCTTCTATCCTTAGTTAAGTCAATCATTTTGAGAAATATCATCATTTTCATTTGAACTAAATTGATCTAGATCAGGTTCAAAGATTTTTCTTGCCACCACCTCATTACAGGAATTGTAACACTAGTTTCAGATAGAATATTTTTCATTTACAGACGGATTAAGTTTTGCCCAACCCGAGTTTCCTGACATATTTTTGAATGAGAAGAGCTATAGGCCTCTGGAGACTTGCTCTGGTTTGTGAGCTACGTGATTAATTAACATTCCCTTTCTAGACTTGATACACACAAACCAAGTATTCCTGTGTTTTATTATGCGGAAAAATAAACTGTTCAAGATCTATTCGTGGTTATATATAAAATTAAGAAAAAAAAAATGAATGTTACCAAGTCCAAACTTGAGTCTTTACCTAAATGCTAAATGTAGTCTCTCAACATGCATTCTAGATTATTGACTTTTTTTGTTGGCGACCTCTGTATTGTTTCCACGTAGCTAATCCACTCACCTGCTGGAGTTCAAATTTCTTGTTTAATTGAAAAGGGGAATGACTACAATGCAACCAGAGCATGCAACGTCCACTTTACCATTTTATATTTAAGTTGGGCTATGCAAATAAAAGTTATGAAAGATTATAAAGACTTGGAAATGCTCATTTCTAACTTTCATTCATGTAAAAGTTAGAAATAATTAAAAAAAAAAAGAAGAAAATTGATATTTTAGGTTATGTTCTTTTATGAATCTAAATCCTATTTTCTATGCTGCACATTTTTCAATGCAATTTACATTCAATCTCAACCACGTATCCTTTTTAAAATTCAAAATAATTCAAAATCAACCATATATTTCTAAATTCAATTGAAAACAAAAATATTAGATTCATAAAAGAACACACGTTTCTTGTAATCGTTTCCAATTTTTAACTTTTAAATGCTTATTTTCAACATTTATATACGACGGATAAATTGGATGCACCTGTTATTTGAAAACATCTTTAATGTGAAAAGTTGTTCATCTTCCTTAACTAAACACTAGAGATCAAAACAAAACATAAGGAGGATATTAACAATATATCTTTAATGTGCATGCTTTCTTTGTTTTTAACTTAGAACCACTGGTCTTAAGGATCCATTTTTTGCCAAAATGAAACTCTTCAACATCTCTGATTTTTGATCTTGTAGGTAGCCAAAAAGGTCCAAAAAAAAAAATCTAATTCTTGATTATAACAGATGAGAAAATTTCAATGAATTTGTATATTCGTTTAATAAAATTATATTATATGTCAACTTTATTTCAAGTTTGTAAGGTGAAGAGTTCAAATGAGTCATTTGAGTTTTGAGGGCCAATCCTAGACCTTAAACAATAGAAAGTGGAAGTCAAATCACTCTCATATTCCAGAATCTACTTGGACCTTGGTGGCCCTCACCTCACTCACCACTGATGGGCTAGTAGTGGGCTGTAGATATTTGCGCATGGTAGGCCCCAAGAGCTCCAACCTAAAATTTTGATGGGTCCTCACCCCTGTTGAAACTCCAACTACACCACTAGTGGTGGCATGGCATTTCTTGTCTTCAACATGTTTGCCCACCATCTCCACCCACTATTTCTATCTCTATTCCATCATCATCACTGAGTAAACCCTCGCACCATTGACATCAACTCCCAATTAAGATATGCCAACAATGTCATTCTATGATGAGTATTACCAGAAACTTTGCACCTTTCTATTAATTTATTGCATATCACAAGTTTAAGATATTTTATTTTGTGGGTAGCTCATATTGTACTAATGTGATGATTCGGTTTTACAAATTTATAATATCAGTTATCATTAATCTTATCATTCACCTTATTAAACTATCTTAATATATAAATTAACACTCAATTCATACTTATAGTTTCGTTTTTCCACTAACTCTTTTCATGAGTTATATATGTTATGTGTCACCTAATTATTATCTCTAAATCTCTTATTCCACTATAAGAGATGTGATCAATTAGGATTATCACTTTAGAGACCACACCACTACTAACACATCTTATTATTAGAATCACATATCATAAAATTTATATCAAATAATAGCTCATAAATAAATAAAGAAATGTTAATCTCAACTTTGATTCCACTTTCATAGAGTTAATATCAATTAAACAAAATAAAATTGACCCAATTGAGTTTACTGTATTATTGCAACTAAACAAGCCATTGGCTCTACGAAAATGTATTGATGTCACTCTCTCTCGAACCAATATTTCATCAATAAAAGCTAAATTTAGCCAACGTCACTGCCCATGCACACCGCACTAGCCAACGTATGCCCAATGGCTAGCTACAATCATCTTGCATGTCATATATATATATATATATATATATATATATCATACATTACCTTAGCTTTCGCTCTTGCTTTATAGAACACATAAGTGAAAGCCCTTCATTAGTTTCTTCTTCTTAGAGCTAGACCAAGCATGGAAAAGAGCAAGTCATTTGGTGGGTACTCTTGCTCCTACACAGAGGTTCGGTTCGGGTTCGAGGACCGGTCCCGATCGTACAGCTTCAATGGACCGTCGGGGAACGAAGATGTGCTAGCTGCTTCTGGGAATCCTGAGATGAAGAGGAGGAAGAGAGTGGCAGCTTATAATATGTACACCATGGAAGGTAAGCTCAAGTCATCCTTGCGTAACAGCTTCAAGTGGATGAAGAACAAGTTCACTGACAACTACTACGATATGTGAGCAAGCTGAGGCCTTGAGCTGAGTTGAGTGATCATCAAACTCTTCTTGATTAATTTTTTGTTATTGAATATTAAAAAAGATGTGCTGCATGGGGCCATGTAATATGCAGAACTAAAAGTTGAAATCTCTGGCAATTAATGTGAATTTTTAAAGTGAACTATAATGCTGTAATTGGTAAGATTTCAATCTTGTTGAGTTTTGCCAAATATGTTGTAAAAAAATAAAGAATCTATTTGCTGCCTGTCTTTAATTTTAATTTTATGTATGAATATGAGATACAGATGCGGTTCTATTTGTAGCATTTTTCTCTCTTAATGTATTAAAGATCTTTATGAGGAAAAAGTTTATGAAACAACAATTTGAACTGCTTCGTTTTTAGCCATAGAAATGACGGATTAGCAAAAGTTTTGAATATGATAAATGAATCATGTGGATGTGATTGTGTTCAAATTGTTTGCTCACTTAGTGAGTCGATTTTTTTTTTTTTTGCCCCCCAAATATAAATAATTATTCTAAGAGTTGGCAAGAGTTTATAAAATTTTGCTTTCTTAGCTTTTTTTTTTTTTTTGATTATTATTCTTGTTTCAAGCATTTTGCAAGTTCCTATCAGTTCTTAGTGCTGCTAGGATATCAATATTTGTACATTTTTTAGAATCTCCACACTTAAATTTCACATATATATGTAACGTAATATGTCCATGATATTATGAAATTAATAATTGAGAATTTTTCATTTTGATTTACTAACGATTAATATTTTAAATTCACGAAACCATAATGAAGAATGATTATGTCGATCTAATAAACCGGAAAAATAAAAAAAGTACTAATGATATACTGTAACAAATATAATAAGTAATTTTATAAAATTAATATACGAACAATGTAACATACTCAATAGTTCACCTTACATTTCTCCAAATTCACCAAGTCTAGCATGAAGCTAAACAAGATAATCTAGGATATATAATTCATAAAGGGCAAATTTCAGCATAAAACGTATAAAATGAAACATGATAGATACATGACAGTCTAATTGAGCTGGTTAACTGAGAGATCATCATCCATGGCCTAATAATTAAATCTATTCTTTCTCTAGTCCAAAGAGTTTTGAAACCTTTTCTGAGTCCAGTGTTCTGAAATTCAAGGTAGAGAGAGACCTGCTAAAGGGTGCAAATGCATTGCCTTCTCTGTGGTTGATAATATCTGTTATAGATGCCTGTAAAAGGGTGTAGTTCTGAATGTTCTTAAGGGCATTAGGGTGGCCTTCAGTTAAAGTGAAGTTCTGAATCTTCTTTGTAGCGTTTGGATAGCCCTCAGTTCTTGAAGACCTTTTTGCATTAATAGAATGAAGAATTGGAGAAAGGGAAGTCGGCAAGTTTTCTCTATTTATTTGTGAAGTACTTGAGGAACTGCTTGCAGTACTGTTAACCGTTCTCTCTTGGCCTTGCATATTTGTCTCTACATTCTTCTCCAACTGAAAACAAAATTTACAGACATGTTTATTTGTGAAACCAAATCATCCATTTGACGCTGTTTCTAATCAAGAAAGAAAATTCAATAACAATCTAAATGCATTCAACATTCATAGCAGCAGAAGGGAAAATTGAAAAACTAGATAGCGTATGTGTCAAAAGAAACATATCTATTAGAGATGTAAATAGTAAAGTTAGCCTACACCTATAAATTTAAAACTTTTAAGTCAAGTGGTAACTTAACGATGTATCTAATATTAGAGGCTTCAATACTCTAATCAAGCCACCCATATCTATAAGTTTAAACATTGTAAAAAAGTGACAAATTTGATATAGTATAGAGTCATCTCGGTCCAATCAAAACCACTAAACAAAACCCACTGTAGCATGTGAGTTCGGTTCAATCAAAACCATTGAACAAAACTTTATGCATTCAATTTAACAAAAAATCTTACTTAAAAGAGATATTGTACTCAATTCACCTCTTTAGAAGATTCAGTGTCTCCTTTTGCTTCTTCTGTATTTTTCTCCTTTCTCCTATGACCATATTTTATTCGACTATTGCTGTGCTTTGAACTTCTGCGCCTGTAAGATGGAAAAAAACACAATCATGTAATCACCTGTTCAGTATCTACAAATCCATTAATTTTATTCAACGTTTAACATACTTCTTATGCTTGCTGCTTTGAGATGGCTCATCCTCCTCTTTGTACACTACTGGTAGATCTGAGAGGGCGCATGGCAATGGACTTGAACTGAAGAACTGCAAATAGGAAACTCTTTAGAATACAGCATAGCATAAGCTAAATACTTTGCATAATCAGGAGACAAAAGGGGAAAACGGAAGAATGTAGAAGAGGGAAAGTGAAAACTAAGCTCATCACGTAGTTCAAAATGTGTGCAAATTTTTCATATTGAAGAAATCTACTTGAGGTTATGCTCACTAATATTTCATCAAGTCAAAGAAGCAATTCAAGAGTTGAATATTTTGAACCTATTTAATGATTGTACTCACTTCAAATTGAAGTGCAGAAGCAGCAGTGCCACGATATGCCGGGTCAAGAGCTAGCAGTGTGGTTAAGATACCAAATGAGGAACGGGGGAACTCTGCAAAGGTTTCTTGAAAACTAGGCTTACAATGTGGTGGTCTAAAGGTTGCTGTTGCCTTCACTTTCTTATAATAATCATCTGATGGTGAGCCACAAAGCTTAAATATCCTGTGAAGCTGCTCAACCTGGATGCACAAGAAGCTTAATTCACTGAAATAACCTGCCAGCAGTAAGATTAACGCATTCACATCCTAAACAAATAGTATAAGCGCATGCAAGTCTTCAATTTCTCCTTTCTAATGATGAATTTGCACCTCAAGGGAGTATTTTTACATTTTATCATAAAGTGTACTTTGAGACAAATTAAAAACTCATCCCTCTATGCTCTTTCAAGTAATGTTACCTCTGTCCTCCCGGGCATAAATGGTCTTCCAAGAAACATCTCAGCTAATAGACATCCAGCACTCCAAAGATCTATACCAACTCCATAATCAGTAGATCCTAATAAGAGCTCTGGAGCTCTATACCAGAGTGTCACAACTCTGGTTGTAAGTGGGCGACTTGGTTTAGGAATGAAATGATTTGCAAGGCCAAAATCTGCAATCTTTAGTATCCCACTTTTGTCTATCAACAAGTTGGACGCTTTAATGTCTCGGTGCAAAATTCCCCTTTCATGACAGTGCCGTAAACCTGAAAGCAGCTGCTGCATATAGCTCTTCACCTGCATTACAAACATAGTACATATATACACAACTCCTATCAGCATTATAATTTTCATAAAATACAAATTATACAACATCGTCCCTGTTATTTCTATCTTATAGAGGAGAACAAATTCCTAGCTAATCATACCAAAAGCAGAAGCATATTGCTAGCATTTAGCAATTCGTTTTTATCAGTAAACATATTTTCCATGCTTCTCAGCAGCATAGAGGTAATTTACCGTATAACCTCTCAATAAACTTTTACAAAAACCTCAAGGAAAGTGTTACAGCACGCCTCAAAACTATAAGTAATTCATATATCATTGCTTTAAGGAGCAAGTGGAGGAAAGCCAACCTGCGGTAGAGTGAGCTTCTGGCCTGGACGAGAGATGATTCTGGTTAAGTCTGATTGCATGTAATCGAAAACCAGATAGAGACTATATTGCATCCTCGATGTGGCTAGTCCTTCAAGCTTGATGATATTGGGATGATCTAGCTTCTGCAGTATCGTTATCTCTCTTGCCATAAACTTGATACTCTCAGTCTCTGATGTGTCAAACCTGACCTTCTTCAAAGCCACAATCTTCCCAGTGTCTCTATCCCTAGCTTTGTACACATTGCTGTAGGTTCCTTGGCCTACCTGCAAAATAAAATAGAAAAATGATCCAAATTCTAATTGGATAATCATCAGGGAATCAATGGCAGTAAACAAACAATTCCATGATCAAAGCAACTTATAGTACTAAGATCAAAATTCCAACCTTAGCTAGCTTATCATATGAATCAGCACTCTTTGGAACCAAACCAGCCAAAATATCAGCAGAGATATTAGCCACAAGCCATTTTGGCCAACCATCCACAAGCTCATCTTCTTCAATTTTCTTCTTAACTATCTTCCGCGAACCATTTCCACCACCACCACCATCACCATTCTTTGTTGCATCTTTTTCTTCAGCGACCACCTTAGCATCCCCATTACGATCACCTTCTTGCCTAACCAACTTCCCATTCTCCTTCCATGCTGCAACTACAACTTTCTGTTCAACCACTCTACCTCCAACCCCTTTAACATACTCATTTTCTTGTTTCAACCTCTGGACCCCCTGAGGCGGCGAGTTTGTAGAATTCTTGGCCTGAACACACCCCATGATCTCTCCAAATCCAAACCAAATTACGAAACCTCTCAAAAATTTTCTGCAATAACTCAAATCAACTCTACCAGGACTGTTACTTCGATGATTACAAGGTGATAAGGGCGAGGGCACGCGCACACGATAAATTAGTCTTATTTATTCATCTGTCTAGTCATTGAGATCAACAAGGAATGTGAAGGGATGCACAGCCCGCCTTTCTGCCGGCGTTTTTTTGGATTTATGCAAAAGGGAATAGGGTAACACAGTAAGAGGTCTTTGAACTTGGCTCCCTTTGGTTTCCCGAGGCTGAGGATTTGAGGACTTCACCTCCATTATCGAAGACTTTGGATTGTACTGTGTTTTGAACGTTTGAAGTTTGAGGCTTTGACATTTGCGCAAGGAGAAGCTGAAGCTTGATTGGTTGTTACAAATCAATTTTGGCGCGCAGGAAATTAGTTTTTATTAGTTAAAAGATTGATAGGATTATATATCCATCCAACTCTACTAGTAGCCACTGAAGCTGCCATTTGATTAATTCTTTCAATTACGTGGTCTTCGACTGCAACTCATATGAAATTGAATAGGATTTTTATATGTTAAACATCTTTATCGATCGAATTACCCAATAGAATAGGAAGTTGAGATCAACATAGAAAACATAATTAAAGTCCATTTTCATGAGAAATTTCCTAATCATATACATAGAGATATAAGAGGGAGAGAATTGGAGGTTTCTTCTCTTATTTTTATAATTTCCGTGGATGAATTCAATGAGGATTTTTTTCTTTTTGTCAACTTGAGTGCATAAAAAGATAATTCCAAGTCTTATCTACTCTTTAAGGAAATTTTCCTTTAAAAGTTTATGGGTAATTTTGTTTAAGAAAAAAAAAGTAATATTATGCATCTAAACCTATCTCATACAGTTTTTCGATTTTAATTTACATGTATGATAACATCATGTTTCAAAATTCTGTGGATCCTAAATTTTATTGTAAATTTTATTTTTCCAAAATTTTTTATAGTTTTTACAAATTATCAGGAAGAAAAGAAAAAAAGAGAAAGTCCATAAGAAAAGAATAAGATAAAAGAAGAGAATAAGAGAAAAAGAAGAGAGGACGAGGAAAAAGAAAATAAAATATAAGAAAAAGAGGGAATAACATACCATTTACAATTCAAAAATAATCCATATTTTATTGGATTCAATTTTTTAGATCCATTTTGCAAATTTTCCCAAAAAACTACTCACGTTTTCACTTATTGCTTCCCATTATATTAAATATAACTTAATTTTTTGGGGTTATTTTTAAGTCTTTTAATTAAGAAGGATAAAAAAAGAAGAAGAAGAAGATGACGACGACGACATTAAGATATATTTTCATTTTAAATAGAGATAAGAATTTGAGACAAGACATAAATATAACACGAACACGATATACACGATTAATAAATTGATCGGATTCGTGAATACACCAACCCGTTTAATAGCACAAACAGTTAAGCATATTTTGTCTGTCCTTAATATATAAACTCATTTAATAATATAAATTATTACCTACTTACAACATATATATCATAAAACTGTAATTTTTATTTATAATATAAATTAATTTATAAAATAATAAATTATGATAATTTTAATAATATTTTATACTAACAATGGTTTATATTCTAAAATTAATTTTAATTGATATAAATATATAATATATAATATATTATACATAATTAGGTTAAACAATTAAGTAAATTATGTGAATTAAATATGACACTATTATAACATGTAAGTAACACGTTTAATAACTATGTCGGATTCGTGTTTTATGTCTTGACACGAATAATTAAATGGATCGACAAACACGACACAAATTCTTACCCTTAATTTTAAGCCCACTAATCATTGTTATAAATAGTTAAATGAAATAAAAATAAATACATAAATGACACTACTATTGAATGAACATAAGAATGATATGATACCCAACGCCGCCAGAAATGATCTACAGTAAAATAATGAAGTTTGCATGTTGGAATGCATGAGGTAGTTTATCTAACTATCAACGTTTAGCACATTCATTATCACTTTTTATGTCTTCTACATATCTTCAAGAGGAGGTTTTCAATCTCCAACAGATTTAGTTCCAAAATGCAAAGACTGCTAATTAACAATTCCACTCATGCTGATATTGTCTCCGCTCATTATGTTTCGAGAGGAAGATAAGCCAAGATCAAAGGGCCCCAAAGATTCAGTCTGCATCCAGCCGTTGCAACCAGAAAAATTGACAGATAAAAGAAACATTAGCTAGCTACATGTGTAGTTTATGTAAGAGCAGATGAAACAATTTTCGTAAGACACGTACCCATTTGATGCCAGATAGCCCAAGGCTGCTTTCATCGTTGTATACCCGTGAACAAAGAGACAGATCTGTTTCAGAGTCTTGACACGCATGGCCCTGTGAAAGCCCCGATTGAACATTGACCTGCAAAAATAAAGCGATCAAAATAATATATAGAGGCAGAAATCATGTAACACCATAAATGACAAAATTTGTCCCCAGAAAATAAGGTAATTGTTAGTCTTAACAATGTCGTCCAGCCCATTGCCATCAGCAATATATTAGTTCAAGGGGTCAAAAAGTAGCAAGGCACTATTAGTCCAGGTTTTATCCATATTTTCCGACACAAAAGCACATATGAATTATTACAAGTTATAGCATGTCATAACGCACTGGTACACTTCAGATATAAATGTTATTGAAAGCTGATACCATCCTACCCAGAAATACACGGGAAAATAAGAGAAATTTGTTTGCTTAGATTTCTACACAAAACCAAATAATTGAATAACATAAAATATCTGTAATTGCAATAACATATGGACACTCAATTAAATTTGAGCAAACCTCAGTCGAATTGGGAAGCTTGATCGACCGAGTACCAGCACCCTGACTGCAGGACTGGAAATAAGCACTTCCACCCAAGGCTGAAGCATCTTTCCCTGAGGAAGAGAACTTTTGAAATGCAAATGCATGGCATGTGTCCTCAGCATCGAGAATGGATGAATGTGATTCATAAGGTGGCCTTGGACCTTGAGAATGATTCATTTGGCGAGCAATAAAAGCATCAAATGAATCACAAATTAACTGAGGTGGCTGCAAGCTAGCATTGGTCTCATTTGCTTTTGCATCACCATTATTGGGGCCTTCCTGCAAGAACGCTTCAGACAGCAAGCCCCCAATGCTTATGTTAGTTAGACTATCAGCCCACAGCAACGATGATTGCCCAATGCTGCTATCCATCCTCACTTCATTATCCTAGTGAAATATCACAATAAATATGTTTACGGAAGGTACAGAATTTTAACAAGATAGACTTTCCAATGGCAAATTTAACATCATATTTGAACAAGTGCTAGTTGGAGGATTCTATCTGCAAAGTTGAATTTTGGACTGTCAAATCCCAAATTTCATAAAGCAAATTGTTAGAGGATAATTCGTCCTGTGAAAGAATAACAAAGCAAAATAGCAAATAATTCATATGTTCATTCCATATACTTTCATAAAATTGGAGCAAGCTCATAAATGTTGAATCCAGATCCACTTCACAAGTCATGTTTGCCAGACATAAATGCTAACAGATGTTTTAGGGCTCATGTTTGAGAGATATCCAAAATATGCTTAAACATAAGACAAATAATAACAAAATGACTATTTACATCGTACCACAGGATTAATTGGTCCATCACAAGACATCTTCTCAGCCAAAACTGTGTTTGTTGCTCCATTTACAATATTGGGTTCGGATTCTTCACTTGTTGCTTCTATTTGTTTTACTTCGCCTGTATTCTCCACCTTCATAGTGCAACTTTGCCGTACCTCGGATTTTAAGCAGCTCTCTGCAGAAGTTGATATAGAAGGCACTCCAAAGGCTCTATCTTCAGAATTGGAGAACCAACCATACCTAAACAGAGAAATTGGGTCAGTGCTGAACTAAACTACATTGGACCTACAACAAGAAAAATGATCAGGCCTTTAACCTTAACCGGAAAACAGCAGGAGCTCCAATAGCAGTATAGACATCTGCTGCACAGATATCATCATCATTTATTGTCCATTTATAACTAGCCAAATTTTCCACAGCATTGTATGGGAAAAGCATGGCTTCCCCAAGAGCAACTCTTGAATTACCCCACTTGCTATTCAGATGCTTTAGCACAGAAGAAATCTTCTTTCGATTGCTTAGAGTGAGTTCCAGGTATGGATGAAATCCATCCTACAAAGAAAGAAAACAATAGAACTTTTTAAACAAAGATATATCTTATAAAGAGCTTCATTTTTTTTTCAGAGCTTGGCGGACATGGCTTTACCTTTTCCAATCCCATGCGAGTTCCTTCATCTATGGGAAACAGTTGCAACTTAATTTTTGCAGAAAGACGAAGTATTTGTCCTGGACAAAGGTCAAGTACAGGTAGTTTTCTAGTTTTTTCCTTAAATCCTGTACATTTCTCTGGATTTTTCCGAGACTCAGCCACAGCCGACCTAGATGGTGAATAATTCTCATCATTTTCAACTGAAAACTCATCACTTTTCCCTGAGAAGAGAATATAATACAAAATCCAACAGAAAATTTGAGTAAAGGTAAAAATAAATGAAAACCTCCACTTTAAAACTTGCAGACAATATAATCGAAATCCATAAAAGCTGTCCGAGATGCATAGAGTCAAAAAAACTTCAATAGACCTTGGCTGTTAATTTGTGACTTAAGGGATAAATTTAAGGTATCTAAAATTTATTTCAGGGTTCATTATTAGTTTCTACTATAAATTTTTACCCACTGCAATCTAAGACCAGAATTTGGCAGAATTTAGTGGGCTAGGCTTTTAACCAATTTCAGACAAGTTTATATAGGGCAGCTCCTCTTCCAACTTCTTCTAGCCTATTCGGTTTGCACTTTGCACCTTAGGCCTACTAGGCTAAGCGCTCATGGATATCAAGCCATTTCATATCTTCTTTTAGCTCGAAACCCAGAATTGGATTTGACTTCACATTTCCATCAATATAGCCTAACAATTTATCATATTTAACCTAATTTAAGCTTAAATCAGAAAACGTAATCGGTGCTTTAAAATGAGCTTTTCTAACATGTGCATTAATTCAATGAACAGATTGCTAGACAAAAGCAATACAAGCACAACCAAGACTTAGTTGAGGTGTTGTACCCGCTGATTTATGGCGCTGCCCACTAATTCTCTTTGTAGATTTCATAACTCGAGTGGTACCTGTACCCACGTTGTGCTCTACAAAAGTATCGACTATCTTCCCCGTTCGCTTTCTAGCAGATGTCATGGTAGTTCACCCTTTCCACAAAGTTTGCCAATCTATCCACAAAATTTAAATATATAATTTAAAAAAAAAAAAGGAAATATCACTAAACTAGCATCATAATAAAAATCAGGAAATATCACTGCATAAGCATCATAAAACCCTTCATGGAACAAAATCAGGTTTTAGATATGAAAAATTATAAAGAATACAACTCAGGCTTTCAAATTATGTCTTAGTTTTTGGAAATTGTTCCAAAAATTAACCAAAAAACTCTCAACTTCTATACAAACACAAACACAAACACTGCCAAAATCTCCCCAAAAAAAAAAGTTCTCCCACAAGCCAAAATTCAGAACAACCACAAAATTTTCACATTAATTCAACTCCAAAAACGCAAAATTAACCTAAATTACCCGAAACAAAAACGAAACTCAGTAAAATTCCAGATCTATTCATAATTCTTCCACTTCTTTATCTGCTTATAAAATTTAACTTCAATAAAACAACAAAGTAAATTAACGAAACCCTAACATCACAATCAGCGTTACTTTTCACGCTACCAAAAATGCGCCTTCGTAATTCGAATAACTAAAGCGAGAAATCAACCGAATACCTAGAGCGAGAAATCAAACTATTCCATCACTAATCGCGTACCTTAATCAAACCGCAGAGAAGCAGAGAGGAAAAAGAGAGCGCCCGTGAGGAGAGAGAGAGAGAGAGAGAGAGTTTTGATTGAAATTACAAGAAATGTTGGCGGGAATGAATTGTGAGAGTGGATAAAGCTTAAAGTGCGTTTTGGAACGGGGCCTTTCACTTTATATGGACGTAACTTAAGCATTGTTTGGGTCAGGATGGGCTGGGCTGGCTTCCGTGTTCTTATAAAGGAGAATATCAAAACTTTTTTTTTTCTTTTTAATTTTCCCAATCTCCTCTAAGGTTTCGCAAAAGAACAAGAAAAATTCAGAAAAAATGAAAAATGCAAATGTGAATCATAAAAATGATCTTATCTCTGAAAATTTGTATATCACAAACCTTTGTTGCATATTAAACACTGTGAATTAAACAGAATCATATGCAAATTTCCAGAGACAAAATTATTATCAAAGAAACCCCCTAATTTAGTTTATGCAATTTGATATATTATAATTTGATTAAATAAAAAATATATATTTTAAATATATTAATTAATCTAAATAATATAACAATCATTTAATAAAATCACATAGAATTTTATAGTGCGTAAGAATAACACCACTCTATTTAAAAATATATAAACCCTAAACATTTGAAAAATTGCAAGGCCTCCTCAGTCTTATCTAATTTTATATCTTTTATGATATCCTTACAATATATCACATTTTATACCCATTTTATTTAAAAAGGAAAAATAATTTGTGAAGGCATCGACAAACGTTCCGTCAAACTTATTGAATTTGAGGGGAGATCCATACAATTTTGTCAAACCTTTTACTTTTGCAAACCCTCAAGGGAGTTTGTTGCAAAATACCATATATCTTATAATATTTAGATTTTATTCTATTTTCTACATTTATTAATAAAACTATTTTAATTGAATGTAATTTATCAAATTTATTGTATCCTACGTTTTGGAAAATAAGAAGATAAATCATTCTTAAAGAAATATGATATTTATATATAATACTGAACTTGCACTACAATTGCAGTGAGTTACAAGCATTCTAACCACACAGGAATTTCTAAACAGAAAACAATAAAAAATATGTAAAAGGACCACACAGGAATTTCAGTAAGTAAAGTCATGGCCTGGACTATCTGCATGCATGTCCATAGACTCAGAAGTGGGGGAATTGGCATCCCTGTTCTGCTGATGAGCATTGTTGGAGTCACTATTCCGAGGTCCATTTCCAGATGGCATTTGGTAACCACCCTGAGTCAAGTGATAATGCTGTAGGCTCCGGCGAACAGGGCTCGAAAGAGCATTCGAGAAAACCGAGTTCTTAACTTGATCAGGCTGTCCAGAGCGACCTCCAGGCCCTACCGCTGCTGGTGCATATGGGATGGAAGAAAGAGGAATTGCTAAACCATTTGCAGTTTGCGAATGCTGGTGCTGAATAGGCAACCTGGGGGACATTGAAGGCTCCTCTGCTCCATATTCAAGCTCATTCTACGGAAACATCAGAAAACAATTGAAGGGGAAATTCAATTTGGCAAGTAAATCAAATTCTTCAATGTCATCCATGATTCCAATGATCCCACGATAATGGAGTATGTATAATTTATTAATCCCCAAAAGTTTAGAAAAGAAATTTTCAAATAAAAGTAAAACCCGATATATGCGTAATCTCATTTGAGATACTGTCAAAAATATGGACATGACTTCAAATGCAATCAGTAGAAGAATGGAAATAATTTTATTTATACAGAGTGTCGGCTAATACTAATATTTATTTCCTAAATAACTTAGAAATCAACCCACACAAATTTTTTCTAAAATTATCACTTAGAATAAAATATCAATTTCTGACAAATTCTTCCCATCAATGTATAAGCCCTCAAAATTAAACTGTGAAAAATTTTGTGATCCTTAACAAACTGTGATTTAGTTAATCCTTCAAAAATAACACAAACTTAAATAATCCCACTAAATAAGCCTTGACTAGCAACCTTTTTCACTTAATTGTATCAATTAGAGTGTCAAAATCAACACAAAGCTCATGGAAAGAAAAACCACTGAACCATTTTACAAAAGCTTTAGTAGAAGCCCACACCATCAATCCAAACAAGGGGTAGTACCAACACATGTGCCTTTTACTTCAAAAAACAATATCCCACAACTTAAAGTCAATCCAAAGTTTGTCCTTCTCATGGGTAAAAATCTGTACCATTTCTTATACATAACTCTTAGATATCACTAAGCTGACAAGACCCTAACTTCTATAGTAAAAAATGTGAGAACCAGTAATCCATTAAAAAATATTTCCACCCAAAAAAAAATGTAAATTTTTTAATTCAGCTATCAAATTCACCAAAAAGATGTAAACAAAAATAATACCAGTTTAATCACAACAGATATAGCATAAGGATCTCAGAGTAGAAGCATTAAATGTTTCAAATGAACAAGTAAAATTATGAACATATGAAAACAAAAACAGCAAGCAATAACACCATTAAATGATGATTATCTATGAACCTGCAAATAAGCAACGATATCTACTGTTGCCACTCTTGATCCTTCTTCTTGCTGCCTCAAAATCCATTGATAAAGTTTCTCCTGTAAATGAAATAAGAAGGATATCCGTAAGTACATAGAAGGCACAAATGCCAATAGATGACGCCCACTAAAACAAAATGGCAATTAATCGAATAAGATTATATGAAACAAAATAGTAACAACAATGTATAAAATGAAAGAGGTACAGCTTCATGAGAAGCATCAAAGTTTACAAATACCATACCCAGGCTTATGTTATCCTTCATTTGGAAATAGAGTAGAACCACAAAAAAAGAATGATGCATATATCCACAAAAAGAAAATCATGAAATAATCCACAAATAACATTCAAATAGCCGAGAACAAACAACAATCAGCAGGAACACTAATCTGAAGTGGAAAGATACATATTAAGTATGAACCACAAATTCTTGGAGTAAGAAACTTTTTTTTGAGGAAACAAACTAGAGCTATATAGTAGAGACCACACAGTCCACTCTTGTGCAATCAACAATACATAATTATCACAAATGAACCAGGAAACAAATACCAAACCACCCAATCTACTTGCCAACAAATTGTGGGAATTATAAACTTAATAAAACAAAGATGAAATCTTTAATAACATAAATAATATACTAAATTTGCAAACTTTATATACAAACTGATATAATATAGCTCATTTATTGACATATCATTAATCATTACTCGTTAAATAAGTTGACTTTTTTAACATTCAACCCTTCCATCCACCTTATGATATGTCTGTTTCTAATACCTTTTTACATTCACCTTATGATAAGTGAGTTTGCATACAATATTCAACCCTTCCATTCACCTTATGATATATTAGTTTGTATACGATGTCTGGATGTTTGGGAGTGTAGCATGACTCTAATACAAATCAAAACATTTTTTCATACACCACATACACATGTCCTGTCTATCCAATAACCGTAGGTTAGCAAGACATTCATGGCTTGTACCCATGAAGAAATGAGCAAATCACAAGCCTGACCACTCAGACTTATCCCTTAAGGATTCAAATAATCATAAATTGATAGTTAGAATCCTCATACTTCTAGACCCATTAAAGGAAAGAAAGAGCTTTGCTAAATCCAATCCTAAAGCAACTATCAAGCTTAGTTAGAACAGCTTATAAAACATTAAAAATAAAACTTTTCTGCTAATTTTAATTATTTTTTCTTCGATTTTCTCACGAACCGAACAGAATCAAACTTATCAACCAAATAATTAAGACAGCACATAAGTTTAAAGAAAAAAAAGTTATTTTATCGTTTTATTCTATCATATAACAATAAAAATTAAAAAAAATAATTTTAAAAAAAAGCAACTTTGAAACAAACCCATCAACCAAAACACACAAATCAAAGAAACCCCATCCGATCAAAAGTCTAAAATAACAAGAAAGAGAAACGAAAGCGGACCAGCGCGTGACGTTCACCGGCCTGGAAGGAGAGGCGCTGGTGGTTCATGGCCTGGGTATAGAGCTGGGAAAGGGAGTTGGCGGCGCTGCAGAAGGTGGTGTACATGGTTCGGTCGACCTCGTCGAGGCGCGTGGCGTCGGATTTCCGCTTCTTAGCCATCAAAAACAAAAGAAAAGAAACCACAGATTAAGAAACCTCTATATTATTAATATTTATCTAATCTCCTTCCTTCCTTCCACTGTTGTTATTATTCTGATGCTCGTTGGTTTTAGTGCGTGCGTGCGCGTGAATGGCGTGGGTGGGGTTAGCGGTGGAGGAGAAAAGTGTTGAAAAGAGAGGAAGCGATTGAGGGTTCTCTATTTTGCTGGGGATTGTGTTGTCTGTACAAATTACAAAAAGGTAAAAGGAAAAGCAAAGTTGGTGGGTTGAGAAAGCGAGCCTGAGAGAGAGAGATATGAAGAATATCAATAGCCAAGGAAAGGAAAGAAAAGAAACGGAGATGAAAGGTTAGCAATTTTTGTGGATATTCTGCCACGTAGATTCCACGTCGACTCCTCAACTTCAACCTTAGTGGCCCCCACTGCCACCAAGGCGCTTTAGGCTTTTCTTTTCCCTTTTCTTTAATATTTAATCAATGGTTATCGGTCACACTTTCGTTTTTTAAAAATATAAAAATTATAAATTAAAATAATTTTAAAAAATATGAAAAGTAAAGTGGTGTATTAAAAATCGCACTACTTTAAAAATTTAGTTATGATAATCATAATTACACAAAAATAGCATAATTTTTCTACTCTCGAATGTTGGAGACCGACAAACTAATAAATATCAAAATATCTAATAAAAAAGACCAACAACAAAAAGATGTTTGTTAATATATTAATTGTAGTTATTGTATGAAAAAATTTTAGCGTTTATTCTATTTTTGAAACACAAACTTTAATTTGGGTTATGTGTATAATAAAATGTATAATGCAAAAGACCACCAACAAAAAGATACTTGTCAATTTATCAAGTGTAGTAATTATATTTAAATTTTTGTACTCACTATTATATTTTTGAAACATAACCTTTAATTTAGGTCGTCTATGCAATTAACGCAAGAAAAAAAAAATTATAACCTTAAGGTAGAGCTAATTAATATATATAAACAAATTTTTTAAATCAACACTTTGATAGGTTTTACCTATATTGATTAATATCATTAATTATCTTTAAATAGTGTTACGTTTACAAACTCTTTCCATGAACTTAACTTCATTAAATTAGCGTCGAATTGTTGCATGATTGTTATATCATTAGTCTCAATTAATAAGTTCAAATTTTTGAATTCATTAATCCAATCATATAAAACCACATCAATTTTAAGGAGTTTATAAAATTTATATTATTCATTATCACGTAGAATAACAATCTTGATTCTATTATAATTAATTATAGAAATTGTTGATTTCCGATTTCTATTTTTCAGTTTTTAAATTTATTTTTATTTTTGCTTTTGATTATTTTTATGGAATGAAAAAAATGATTGTAAATGGATATTTTAATTTGTAATTTTATAATTTTTATTGAAAATTATTAAGGATTTAATTTGTGGTTATTGATTTTTTGTTGAAAATCTTTTTCGGGTTTTGATTTTAGGTGGGGCTACTTGAACTCTTTAAAATACTTTCCACCCCAAATTCCGGGTGCACTCGCTGTTTTAAGTTAGAATAATTAATTTTCAATTAAAAAAAGAAAATTGTTATAAAAACTCATAAAACCAATAGAATCTAATAGTTCTTTGTTTTATTTAACAAAAAATTGGTATCACAACAAAAATATATTCACAAACTACATGATTTATCAATAATATAATTTTTTAGATAAATTACTCATTTCATCGTTTTTTGATAAAGTTTTTGTTTTAATTGGATTTGTAGGGTTTTTGCAGCGTATAGAAGTTACGAAAAATATAACTGAAAACAGCAATGTAAATAGGAACATGATTTTTACGTGATTCGGTTATAACCAACCCACATCTACAGGCAACAAGAGTTGCAATCCACTATATTGTATGTGTTTACACTCGACTTATGACTATTTACAGTGGTAGACACTTGCTCACTCACTAACCTAATATATGTAAACTTGATCAACCCCGATCACAACAATAGTCCTTCACACACTCTTGTGATGCTGATCTTTTTCTGTCACGATTATCTTAATTACACACAGTTAAGAATAATATAACACCCGTAACTGATACAGACACATGTTATTACTCAACTCCCTTAAGCTCACACGATCTATAACAATTAACCAAAGCCTAAAGCTTTACACAATACATAAAAACAAATAAAAAACGTACTCAAACTTGCTCTTGTTTACTTTCTCAATTTGCCTTAAAAACGTTGAATGCAAATCAAAATTGCAATCAAACATTATAGGAAGTGATATCAATTGCAATCCTTGTCAATATCCTGTATAATCTAAATAAAACTCATAAGGAAAGTTTGGATAACAATCAAACATTATAGGAAGTGATAATATACCCTCCTAAGTAAACTAGAATACTTAAATAATATCATAATATAATAAGAGATAACTACATGCAAATATAAAACTTCCTATTTCAATTAGGATACCAAATCCAAACGTATTCCTATTCAACTATGATACTATATCAAAATTTATCATATTTTAATTAAAATTCTCATAATACAAAATATTTATATAAAATAAATGATATTAGGAAAATATCCACATTTAATATTTTTATCACATGACAAATTACTCATGTGCAATGCACATGCCATGTGTGACACGTCTAGAACTAACAATATTTTTTCACGTAATAAATTAAATTACCCATATATTTTGGATAAAAGTTTCTATATATTTTGGATAAAAATTTCTCATTTTTTTTAATAGTATTTGATGTATTAAAAAAAGGCGACAACTTTTGGGATTCACGTAGCCTCATCTTTGAATTAACATTGTTGAGGGATTTTGATGAATTTGGTCAAGCGTGTGATACTAAGCCAATCGTACTAAAAGTTAGCAAGTGATATTATATTTAATATACAAAATTAGTTTTGCGCTTGCTAATTTTTTAATGAGCAATGTTAAATATCACAAATTTCTATTTTAAATAATAAAACATTAATTCAAAGCTATCACATTATTTATTATATTATCACATTGTTCACTCGGAATTTTTTTTTTTTAAAAACTGGATGCTATTTTTTTTTAAGTTGCAACTAACAAGAATTTATTATTATAATGTTGTTTTGTAACTACTAGACTTCATAATAGTTCTTGTACTAACTAAAATAGGCTTTTTAATATTAAAAATAGTTTTTAAATTCTATTAAGTATTTCAATTGTAACTTAAAAATAATTAACAAAATACTATTTATTCTTCAAAATTTAGAGTTCTCCAATAATCTTTTTTTAATATTAAAAATACTCTCGTAAACAGTTAAAAGTTTTCAGAGTTTTTATAGTTGAAGAAAGTAATTTATTAACATTAATTCATTTCCTTAAAAACAAAGCATTATGACCATTTTCGATAACAAAAATTCTTCAAAATAATATGTTAGGGAAAATCAAATATTTTAATTATGTATTATTCTCATAAAATAATCTTAATGAAACGAATAATATGACGTGTATATTTGATTATTTCCATAAATTTTGTCAATAAAATTAATCGAATTAAACTTTGGGTGTGCTAAGTAGTCATTCCACCCCTGACTAATTTGTAATATTTGTATGGAATAATAAATTTTCATATCTCTCTTATTGGGCTTGGGCTAAGAAAAGAGAATGAACTTGTAAAATGTCCACTCAATAATTTTTTGGTATCAAAAAGACTGTTTTCTGAAAAAGCATCAAACACGAAACACAATATCGTAAGTTCTGCTTTATAATTAAGAGCCAAACACCGTACTTTTAATATATATGTATGTGTACACAGATTTTAATAGGCAAATGAATCGAAGTATAAAAGGGCATCCAAACAAACCCTACATGAAAAATATTTTAAGGATCTGTTTGTTTGAGTTTATTAGACCCTGTAGAACTAAATATTGAGCCAATTTAGGATTGTTGTTGTTGTAAAAAAAAAAAAAAATCTTCTGTTTTGTTGTAGAAAAAATTAGCGTAAAAAAAAAAGTGGGAATGTGTTTGGTAAATCAATTTTTTTAAAAACTATTTTGTTTTTTAAAAACATGATAGATAAAGAGTGTTTGAGGTTATTGTTATTGTTGTTTTTATTATGTATAAATGATGAAAATAGATATGTATATTATTACTTTGTAATATTTTGTTATTAAATTTATAATTAATTTTTTTAACTATTTAGAAAATTTATATATAATTTTAATTTTAATAAATATGGATACTTTCTAATAATTTAAAAGTATAAATAATTTTTTTAATTTGTGTAAAACATATGATTGTATAACTTGTATCAAAAAAATTAATTTTTAATTTATATCACAATCAAATTAAACTAAAAATTAACATTTCAATAAAAAATCCACATATTTATTGATAAGATAATTTTAAATTTATAAAAATATAATAGATTAATACGTATTAAATAAATATGATTTTAATATTCTATTAATTATTAATTCTTATAAATCCTTTATATTTTATTTAAATTATATGTATATAATTTTAAGTAATTGAATTTATTTATGAAATTTCAAAAAATAAAAAAATTGAAAAGAAAATTAAAAATTAACGTCGGGAGGTCATTAATTTTTATTTTTAATTTAATATATATTGAATTTAAATATAATTTTTTGCTTTAAATAAATTCAATTTTTTAATTTTCTTACGCCTTCAGGCCATCTACCCAGATTCCCGAGTTTCGTGCATATTGGCCAATTGGGAATGTACTAAACAAAAAATTTTTACTTGCCTTAGCAGGTCTAGAAAAGTACTGCCCTTTGTCTTGTGCTCATTGCCTAGCTGTATATTCAAATAACATGTTGTTACAGCTTTACGGGCACTAATATCATGTTTTAATAATAATAAATTAATTATTTTTAATAATAAGGAAAAATAAAGAAATATCTTTTGAAAATAAACAATTATTTATGTTAATTACAAGTATAAATTTAATAAAAAAACTAATAAATAAGAGTAATTTTATATTTTTATTTTTTATTCAAGGTAATTTTGACATTTCAATTTTAAGAAGCAGAAGCTAAACTTCAAAAGCAGTTAGTTCAGTTGCTTTTAGACTCCTTCATTAAATTTAATTTTTTTCTACAGCAATTTTTTTTTTTTAAACGGGTTGAGAAGCAACCTCAAATGTCCCTAGGTTGCTGTTGATACAGAAAAAAAAGTGTTTTTTTTCCCATAACAACAGTAACCCCAACCTGACCCATTGTTAGAGCAAAGCTGATAAAATTTATAGTTATTTGATTGGATAAATATATAAAAGCTTTTTTATATTAAAATTAGGCTCAAAAAATATTTTAGAGGGAGAATAAGGTAATAATATATTTGACTTTTTGTAACTTATAATAAAAAACTAAAAAGACTAAAGTTTATGAGTTTCTCTTAATATCTCACTTATGAGCAATGCTACATCTACAATTAAATTCCACAACCAACTCCTTACAACTCAAGTTGGCAAAAATTCACCGAATGATAAAAAATAAAAATGAATAATAGAAGTTACAATCCATGATATGTTAAATATATCGCTAGTAAGATTTTGCTAACTAAGGTTATAGAACGGGTTTGCTATAAATGGGTTGTAAACTTATTTAATTAGTCACGAGAATGAACCTTAATACTAGTATTAGGCCATCTTCTAATAGCTTAAGTTTTTGAGATAGATGATTTCTTGTTTTTTATTATTCCTCTTGAGTTCAAAACCTCGCATATTTGATATTGTTGAAGTATGAGGGTGATTTTTTTTTTTGTTTGAAATCTGAATAAGTCTAAATTTGACTGAAATTTGAATGTGTTTGAATACAAATATATGAATAATATATTTATTTTTTACTTTTTAAGATCTTATAATAAGTCGTAAAGGACGATTTTTTTGTTTGTTTAAGATATTAATAGGTTGAATATAAATGTCCAAATAATGTGATTATTTTTTATTTTTTAAGATACGATAAAAAGTCTTAAGTTGATTGTTTTTAATAACTAAAAAATATAAAAACTATTAATTTGATATATATGCCCTTATTTAATATATATGTATTGTACATTGTCTATGTTATATAAACATTTGTAAATAATTAATACAATAAAATCAAAATTAAAATACTACAATGCAAACAAAATAATAATAATTGTTAATTAATGTATCTCACATATAATATGAGTATTCAAAGAGTAGTATAATTAATGTATCTCACATATAATATGAGTATTCAAAAAATGTAGAAAAAGATAGAAAAAAATCATTTAAAGATTTAACAAAATAGGCATTAAATAAAATTTTCAATGGTATTTTATAACAAAAAATATACAAGCCATTCAGATCTTTTTCTATTTAGATAAAAACTATAAAATATAGTTTTTTCTATTTAGATATTTTTATTTAAGAAAAAGGTGTTCAATTTCAAAAAAATCAACGTAAAAAAGTCTGAAGTTTGAGACCCGGTAAAATTTAGACTTCGTATGAAAAAACAATCAACCCTTTAAGTTGTTCATTTGTAATTACTAAAAACATATGAAAGCTTATAATTTGACATTTATGACCTTATTTATTATTATATGTAGGCATTGTATATGTTATATAAATATTTATAAATAATCAATATAAAAAAATCAAAATTAGAATACTATAGTGCCATAAAAATTTATATTGTCAATTAATATATCTCACATATAATATGAATTTTTTTAATTACTATGTAACTAAAAATAACATGTGAATATTCAAAAAAATTATTTTAACAATAAAATAATTAAAAAGAAAAAATTTTATTGGATGCTTGAAAGAGTTTAAGATTAGAAAAAGATATAAAGAATTTACAAAATATGAATTAATTAAAATTATCAAGGGTATTTTAGAACATAAAACATAGATAATCTATTCAGATTTTTTTCTATTAAGAAAAAGATAGAAAATATAGCTTTTTCTATTAAGATATAATTATTTGAGAAAAAGTGTTCAATTTAAAAAAACAAGCACTATAAAAAAAATCTAAAATATGAGATTCAATAAAATTGAGAGTTAAAGATAAAAAAATAATCAGCCCCTGCATCTCTTTGCAAAGTTCTATTAAGAATAAATATTATTCCATCTCTCTCTCAAAGATATCCATTAACGACAGGTGCCTTTACATAGAATAAAATATTCATTCTCAAAGTAATCCAATTAACAAGAGTTACTTAACAATGTTCACATAATTAGAACATTATTGTCATTTAGTAATTGGTGTCAATTATTTGACCACAAATATTAGAACACTTTTGATTAAAAATATGATATATTTGCACCCAATAAGTGGGTCTCATCATGTGCCTACATAAAATTTGTTTTTATAAAAAATAAATTAAAAGGGTTAGTTAATATTTATTTTTTTTAAAATATTTAATAATAGGATTATACTTTCATTAGGTTAGATAGGATTAGATTAATGATACTGAATTTTAATAAGTTGTTTAAAATGTTTGAAAACTAATTCTTTGCTAAAATATTTTTATTTTACAAAATGAAATTTTGTTTATATCTTTAAATTTGTGAAAATATAATTTTACATATTTTTTTGTCACCAAAAACCGTTTTTATATTAATAAGTCAATCACATTTCATGTTTCTAAAAAAATCTGTTTCTGTTGTTCAATGCTAAACATATTTTATCCGTATTTTTTGCTTTATAAAACAAAAAAATTGTTTTGTGAAAACATAGTGGACATGTAGTTGACTTTTGTCAACTTTGCTCATTAGTCAACTTATTGGGATGAGTAGCGCGGCAACCCACTCAATACTGGTCAAAGATCAAGGAGGCAATTGCCCCTCCTGATTTTTTTTTTATTTGTGAAATCCCCGAATAACCCTTTTATATTCAAAAATCTCAAATTGACCCAAAATAAAAAATTACTATTTAGACTTATCTTCTTTTCTGTTATTAATCAAATTTCTAAAAGACAAAACTTAATAAAATCATTTTTTAATACTTTCTCCTTTTAAATTAAGTGCCGTCTAATATATGTTAATTACTAAAATTTAGTGCCCATTAAAAAATGCTTTTTTACTTTATATTATTAAGCATGTTAAATTGTCTTTCTATATACATGATGCTCTTCGAAAAAGTGATTTTATTAACAAAACTCTTTAAAATTTATTTACAAATCAAATACGGATTCACGGTTAAATAATAATCGGGTTTTATATATGATTCATACCGCACTTAATGATAATAACATCATATTTTTTTTAAAATAATAATCAATATGAAATATTTACGATTTTTCTTAAAAATATTTAAATTTTACAGTTTATAAACTTTGCCTTCCTTGATGGATTTCATTCGTTTTTTGGTAGAAAAATAACTATTTTCTAAAAATAAAAAATAATGCTGTCTCCTAAAAAAAGTGATTTTGTTTATTCTAAAATTTTATCCAACATAAATAATTTTATATTAGAATTTTGGATAAATATTTGAAAATAGTAGTTGTCTCTAGGGGAAGGTGCGAAGACTCCGTAATTCAAATAAATTAAATGGTGGCGTATCTGTAGAGTAAGCTTGTTGAAGTGATGTGCACGGTACGGTCGATGCCAAGCTAGACTTGCACAATAAAAAAACATATCAACATTAAAATGGAGGCTTTTGTTATTGATACGCAAAGTTAAAGCGAGGTATTTTGAGCCATAAAGGAAGGGCCTAGAATCAGATATCCCATTGATGTTTCTTATTAAGAATCACGGTATATGCTTGGGCCTCGACATGTTATGTTATCAATTAGATAATATTATAGAATTTAATTACATTGTTAGATTGTTATTAATTATTAGGTTGATGCAATATGAATTTTGGTAGACTAAAGATCGGTAATCGTCCAAAGTAAGGTAGACTGTCAAGAGTTGAAATCTAAAAATAGAGAACACGATTAAAAGGATAGTGGTAAAAATCATTCCATGCTTAAATCAGACTACAGTTTACAGCTTAAATCTTAAAGTAGAAAAGCTTTTATATAATAAATATGGAGAGAATAGTTAAAACTAAATATATTATCAAATAATTTTTGTTTTTCTAAAGTCATTTTTGTCAATGGCTACATATTAAAGTAAAAAAGAAAAAATTTATGATTATATAAAGGTATTAGGCACAAATGGATAATTTAAAGAATTACACTTATAAAGCATTCATACCATTAAATATTATGAGAAATGACAAAGTTTTGATTAGTCGGTCAAGAAATAACATTATTTAGAAAATTTAGATCATAACTAGTCTCAATGCCAATTACTACTAGTATAAGAGAGCCATTCTTCAAATGCAAACTACCATATATTGTTCAATAAACATCTAACGTGCCCAACAATGTTGACACAATGTTAGTATTGAGCTACCTAGCAAAACTAATTCAATAGCTTGATGACTAGACAATAAAAAAAAAAGTTTAATTAATTCTCAAATGTTCCTTCAAATTTGGTTTTTTTGTGCTCTCTCAAGCCCATGTCCTCCATTTTTTTCTTCTAGGTAGATGTTGGTGTTTTTTACAATTTTAGAAACACTTTGTACACCCAATATCAATTTTTAGTGCACAATGACATGAAAACGCTACATAAAACAAAACGAAAACATTTTATAAAATACTCAAACAATTGTTCAAAAGAAATAAATAAAACTAAAACGTTTTTTTATTAAGTTTGTGGTAGACCCAATTGAAGCAGCCCCTAACTTGCCTAACTCATTCAAAAAACCTAACAATTGCACTAATGTCAATTATGACGTGCCCTCATTTTCGTAAAAAAATTAATTCTTAACAACAATCATGACATGAAACAAGAATGAAACAACACTGAAAACTATAAGAAAATGACTTTTCCATGAAATTCATCCCTAACAATACCAAGAAAATGACATAATTGATGGACCACCTTAATCGCTATTTTCTACTAAACCTACCTTTCATTTTCCCAATAACCAATCATATCCTGTAATGCTAATGTTAATCCAAATAATTGCAGCGAAAAGAAGTATTAGTGAAGAAATGCTTCTCATATTCGAATCTCGGATATGACTCTGATTATTTTTTGCTTATTCAAAAAAAAAAAATTGAAAATTTGTGAACCATTGAATTTGAAATCCAAAGACTTTTTTGACATGGTGATATTAATGAATTAGTTGGATAATATTCTACTTGCATTCATGCAACAATCAACCCAATACAATTTTTGAAAAAAAAATATCCCTTCTTAATATAGTCTCTTCGCCTCATTAAAAAAGAAGAAGAAGAAGAAGAAGAAAAAAAATAAAAAAGAAAAGGAAAGCCTACAATAGCTGAACACAACCCTAATTACAATTCTATAGTTTCTTTTTTTTTTCTTTCTGTTATAATACCACATGACATGAAAATCATTTTATTTTGGATTTCAAAATTTCGTCGAATATTTTTTTATAGTAAGGAGATTTTTTGTTCAAAATTTCAAGAAATTATAATAAAATTTAAGAGTTTTTTTAACTAGAATTTAGAAATTCAAAAAAACACTCTCTCAAACTTTAACGTCTTTTTTTTTTATACTTTTCAAATTCTGTTTTCTGAAAACGCATATTTTTCAGTGTGTTTAAATCAATATCAATCATATATCATTCTCAAAACTAAAAAAAAAATTTAAACCAACTACAAATTCTTTCGAAGTCTTAAAAACAAAAACTAAAAAAATACAAATAAACACACCATAAACAATTCAGGGTTGTCTGTTCATGGTTATAAATTTTCAAAAAAAGTGTTATACTCCAAAAAGAATTTCATAAACATTACAAATTATCTTTAATTAAATTAATTATGAAATAACAATACAAAAGGGTCTTTTTTCCCAAAAAAAGCCACACATAGAAAAATAAAATCAATATAAACGAAATTGGTCAAAAAATTACAAGATTAATTAAATTAAAAAAAAAAAAGCCACCACGACTTGTCAACTAAGAAGTACAAGATCCCGTAAAATTTTCCAAGTGCTATCTTCTGCCCAGGTCCATGGAACATGGGCGTAATTAATTATTTAATTTCAGTTTAATAATAATTAGTACAACTATTATTAAGAGTTTATGAAAATTATTTGAATTAAAACGAACGATTAATAAATAATAAATAATAATAAAGTTGGAAACAAGAGTTGTGTTTTTCACAGTCTACGTCTCTCTTTCATCCTTTTTAATGGCGACAACGAAACTCTTCATTCTTAAATTACAAAGAGAATATTTTTTTCTATTATTACTATTTATTATTATTATTATTCCTTTCTCTTTGCTCTTCTCTCTCTGATTCTTCTCCACTGCAATTCAATTTGAATTCTTTCTCTTCATTTCTTCCGAGGTCAGTCCGTCAGCGTTTCCGTTATTTTCTGTTTGTTTCTCGGGAAAATAATTTTTTATTTTTCATTTCTTTTTTTTTTTTTGAAGCAAAAAGTTTGAAGAGCTTGTGGACGATGAAGTGACATGTTTAGGATTTTAATTGTTAATTGTTGATTGTTATTGTTATTGATCGTTAACTGTGATATCATTTTTTGTTTCTTTTTTTTTTTTTTGAATTTGAGATTTCGTTGCTATAATTGTGTTGTGAAGTGTGGAGGAGTGATGGATCTGTGTGGCAATGGCGTAATTTTGCTTTGATTTCTTTACTGCTTGTTGTGGCAATTTAGCGTCTTTTATGAGGATTCGTGTGATCTTTAGAATTGGAGAGGAGTTTTGAATCTTAATGAAGTGATCAAACCCTAGAATTGATAAGATTCAGAGAGAATTATGCTCACTTTTATTCCTCACTTGTGCTTTAGGAGGAGGAATTAGTTTCTACTCCTGCTTTGTTTGTGCTTCTTGGTGTTGTAGTCAGTGATTGGTTAAGTGGAATTATTGTTAAATGGAGTGAAATTCTTGGTTGGTATTTTGAGCATATTCTGCACAGTCTAACAAGTAGTTTTGTGCTAGCTTTGTCTTCTTGCTTAAGATTTTTGGATTCGGAAAGGTCTTACTTGCTAACTTAAGTATTAGAGTTGAGTGGTAAGTTGACATTTTGTGTGTAACTGATGAGAGATCGTGTGGAAATATTCTGCTAATTGACTGTATCCTGATTTTTTTTTGAAATAGGGAAAGAACTTGCTGTTTATGTTGTTGGGAAGAGCTATCAATTCTGATGTTTTGTTTGAATATTGTGTTTTCAGATAATCTTTTAGTCTGGGTAGTACGACTGGATTTTGCATCAGAGTGTAGCATTTGTTCGCATGAAGATTGAGTAGTAGGGGTTGTGCTGAGAGATTGGAAGCTATAAAAGAAAAATGTCTTCTGCAAACAAGGCTGACCGGAAGGCAACCTTAGATGCAGCCTCATGGATGTTCAATGTTGTCACATCCGTTGGGATTATCATTGTCAATAAAGCTTTGATGGCTACTTATGGTTTCAGTTTTGGTACATCCCTGAAACTTTATTGTCCACAAATTTTTTTTATCAATTTCTTCTATTGCATTACTCTTTATTTTATTATATTTTATTTTCTCTCCAATAGTTTAGTGTCTGTCCTTAATTTTGCTGAATTAATATCTTTTTCTGCCCACACATTTCAACTTAAAGTTTAGATGTTTTTATTTATTCTTATAATTAGGTTTAGATCAGTAATTGATGAGTTTTCCTTTTTGATTATCTTGTTGATAAAGGAAAAGAGGTGGAACTATTTCACCTGGGTTTTGGTTTTAGGTTAGCCAATTACAAACTGGACATGTCCATTCAATTTGCTTGTTGGTCTTCAGGTTTTTTGTTGCTAGCTATTTGATAAGAATAATTTTGACTGAAGTAAATAGAAGAGAACTGAGCATGAATGCTCATTCAACAAATTTAGAGAAACACTATTATTCCTTAAATTTACTTTCATCAGCATTAAGAAGAATTTGGCTTTCTTCGGCTATAGAAGATATTAGATTCCGTGTTTGGCATAAAAACCGTTAAAAAGAAAAGAGGAAAGAGAAAAAATCTTTCTTCTGGTAGTTTTAATGTTGTCTACCTTATAAAAATGTTTTAAAAACAGTATAATGACTACTAGATGGTGTAAGATAAGCCAGTGGAAAAACCTCTTGTATGGAAATGGCCTCTGAGTTCTGTTTGGACCAAAAGAGGGAAAACGAAGACTGCTTTGACAAGGAAGAAGATATTTGTAAGTCTCTGAATGGATGAACAAACAAATTCAACATTGTAAGCCTTTCTTTTGGAAGATGGTTACGTGTCATCTTAAAAGTTTATCATGAGAACTTGGCTCTCTTGACCTGATTTATATTCATTCTTAGGTTAAAGTGTAATTACGGAGGCTGCCTGAGATTTTCTGGCTGTTAGTCAGTAGCCACAATCTAGTAGATACATTCCAAGTTTGAATGAAATTCTAGTACCGATCCTTGCATCCTTCACCTTGACAGTGTCACAGGAGGAGCGACCAGCAATCCCTGGAGATAGTTGGGTCAATGGCCTTGTCGGCTATGTTGGGATCTCAAAAATAATGAAGGAGAATCACTACGAAAATTAGGTTCCCTTCTAATCAGTTATAGCATTTTGCATCTTTTCCTTACATTTGTTCCAAGATGTAAATGAAGTTTTAATCTCTTGGAAATCATTTAAAGCGGAAATCTGTGAGGATCTGAATGTGTTAGAACTAGTTGTTAATTTCTTGGGATTCATTGACCTTAATATTCTTCTGAGGGATGGAAATAAAATTTATAGTTGTGTTTCAAGGACCTATTTTTTAAGGAAACAAGTCCTTAATTGTTATGTTCTAAAGTTGCCTCCATGGACCTTGAAGAAAACTGTTTGGGAAAAGTGTGTCCTTATTTGGTTTTACGTCTCATCTTCTTTGATTTCCTTCTAACCAGAGGGTCTTTTTATTCATTGCATTTCCTTTGTGGAGTCAAATTTGATTCAGTTATCATTCTCAGTCTTTTGGGTGATCAGTTTACTTATTGGGATTCTTTCCGTTTTATGCCCACTCGTAGCCAACATGTTGGTATCTCTTTTTGCCATGAATTTCGGTTGCATTGGTTGAAAATGATTTGAGGATGCATTGTGTTCGATGCAGCTTACAAATTTCATGGAGATACTCTCTTTTTGATTGCGTTGGTAGAATTGCTCCTTAATTGTTAGAGTTTTGATATTGTGCTGAGAGAGTTGCAGAACAGTTGCACGTAGATGGGTTTGCTTTGTCCTTGTAGCTAATCCCAAGATTCTGGAAAACTAAATTACCTATAAACATGCATGATGAAGTCATAGAAATTGTGACTTTTGCTGCTGCTTCTGCAGCTAATCAAACTATAAAATTAGTCTTTGTTTATAGGGTATCAATCTCGCATACTCAAACCATGAAACTTGATGAAATGTCTGTGAATTATGGATAGTTTTGTTGGTTAGATTTCTTAAAAGTTATAAAGAGATCCTGGTAGTAAATTTCACCCCAAAATTTCTAGGGTATGGGGTTGGGGTAGGGGAAAGGGTTATTGTACATTAATGAAATGCACTGATGGGTATGTACATTCAGAAATTCCATGGTTCCATGAGAGAACAGTTTGTAATAAAGTTGAAAGAGTGTTCCCCTCCTCCCCCTTTTTTTTCTATTGACAGCGAAAAAAGCACACAAAAATTGTTTCGATTGTACAATTTTACTTTAGGTGTACCTCAAGGATCTTAGTAAAATGTACTTTTAACATTTGCAATCTGTGTGAGCTCTGACATTTTCAATATAATGTGTGATTTTGCAGCTACAACATTAACTGGTTTGCATTTTGCCACGACTACCATTTTGACTGCTA
>SNVD02011795.1:0-58617 GCA_013180625.2 Boswellia sacra | reverse complement strand
AATTTGAAATCTACAAAACATAAAAGATCTACACAATTGAATAATCTTTCCAACGCATCAAGAACCAAGTCATTTGGATATCTGTAGCTCAAGATATGGCCAAAACACCATTCGGTGCTCAAGTGACTTGATTTTTCCTCCATGTGTCTGTCCACTGACTTGAATGATAATTCTGTCAGCTTTCCATTTGAAATTTGAATTTCTTCAAAACATAAAAGATCTGCATATTTGAATAATCTTTCCAAAACATTAAGAATCAAAGCATTTTGATATCTCTATCTTAAGATATGGCCAAAACACCATTCGGTGCTCATGTGAGTTGATTTTTCTTCTTTGTGTCAGTCCACCGAATTGCATGTCAATTATGTCGGCCTTATGTTTGAAATTTGAATTTTTTCAAAACATATGAAATGTTCTTCATTAAGTCGTCTTTCCAATGCCGCAAGAATCAAGTCATTTTGATTTTTCTAGCTCAAGATATGTCCAAAGGAGTATTCGGTGCTTATGTCAGCTGCTTCCATTTGTCTTTCAAATTGCATGATGATTTGGACAACCTTGCACTTGAAATTTGAATTTCATTAAAACATATGAAATGTTATAAATTGAGTAAGCTTTCCAAAGGCTCAAGAATCATGTCATTTGGATATTTGTAGTGATATATATGACCAATTGATTGAACATTGCTCATGTGTCACATTCCTTGAGTCAATCCTTGTTCTTAAACTTTGGTGCCTTTAACAGGTAGTCTTCTCCTTAGCTTCAACACTTCATTTTAATAAGCCTCTTCTTGATTTTAAAATTATTTCAATGATCTTACTCTTGCACATAAATAAACATATTAGTAAATCTCAATTAATCAATGTGTATTGTTATCATCAAAATTATTATGTAGCCATAGGGCTAAAAATCTCCCCCTTTTTGATGATGACAAACCATTGATTGCTTTCAAATAATATCTAAAATAAAGAATGAAAAAAAATCAAGAATAAGCAAAAAGAAAGCAATTGTTATGAATATAAGCAAACCATCCAAACCATCTATTTCTCCCCCTTTTGTTATCATAAAAAAGATGTAGTCAAATTAATTACTCCCCCTAAATATATTCTCCCCCTTAACATATGCTACCATTTAAAGATTATCATAGAAAAACAAAATTAAGACATATCCAAGATGCCTAATTCTCTTCTAATTATGCAAAATATATCTTGACTAAGGGGTTTAGTCATATTTAGGTCTAGGGACTAATTCCAAAACTTGATTTCTCTCAAATTGGTTCAATTCTTCTTGCATAGCCAAAATCCAACTTTTCTCATTTTTGGCTTCTTTAAAAGATTTTGGTTCAAATTGAGAGACAAATGCAAAATGATTACAAAAGTTCCTAAAAGAAGATCTAATTCTCATACCTTGTGATGGTTCACCAATAATGAGATCTTTAGGGTGAGCCTTTGCGTACCTTCATTCCTTTGGTAATTCTTGGAAAGAATCATTTACTTCCTCAAGCTTTTCTTGTTGAAGTTATAATTCATCTTGGCTCTTTTCATCAAGCCTTGATTCCTTGATTTGCTTTCTACCTCAACAATATCATCATCTAAATTCTTTGAAGAAATCACATTAGTTTCATCAAATTCAACATGCATAGATTCTTCAATTGTAAGAGTCTTTTTGTTAAAAACTCTATATGTTTTACTATGGTTGGAGTAGCTAACAAAAATTCCAACATCGGCTTTTACATCAAATTTTTCAAGATTATCCTTAGTGTTTAAAATAAAACATTTACATCCAAAAACTTTAAAAAATCCAATGTTGGGTTTTCTTTCTTTCCAAAGTTCATAAGGAGTTTTCTTTATTAAAGCTCTAATATGGACTCTATTGATTATAAAGCATGCGGTATTAACGGCTTCGACCCAAAAATATTTTGGCAAATTATTTTCAAGTAACATGGTCCTAGCCATTCTTGGATAGTCCTATTTTTCCGTTCAACAACACCATTTTTGTTGTGGAGTTCTAGGTGAGAAAAAATCATGCTCAAAACCATTTTCATCACAAAGATTTTCAAATGCAACATTGTCTACTTCACCACCATGATCACTCCTAAGGACAACCAATAGAATATCCTTTTTGATTTTGGACTTTTTTTGCAAATTTTGAAAAAGCTTGTATGGCCTCATTTTTAGTATTCAAGAATAATACCAAAGTGAATCTTGAATAATCATCCACAATAACAAAAACATAATACTTTCCACCAAGGCTTTGAGTTCTTGATGGTCAAAATAAATCCAAATGAAGTAATTGTAGAGGTTTATTTGTTGAAATAAATTTCTTTTGTTTAAAAGAAGTTCTCACTTGTTTTCCAAATTGACAGGCATCACAAATTTTATCCTTTTCAAATTTTATTTTTGGAAGACCATCAACTAAATCATTTTTAGAAATTTTTGAAATTGTGTCCATGCTAGCATGACCTAACCTTCTATGCCATAACCAAGCATCATCATTAACAATGAAACAATTTTCTTCATGATCATTAACATCAATATCAATTGTATAAATATTACCACATCTATTACCGACAAATAATGTCTTAATGTTACTAACATCCTTAATCACACATCTATTATGCTCAAAAGTAACAAAATATCCCTTATCACACAATTAACTAATGCTAATCAAATCATGTTTCAAACCATTGACAAGCAAAATATTTTCAATAATAAGTGAAGAAGGGTTACCAATATCACCATGTTCGATTACCCTTCCTTTGGCATTATCAACGAAGGTCACATATCCTCCTTTCTTGATGATTAATCTTGAGAACTTGGAGGCATCTCCGGTCATATACCTTGAGCATCCACTATCTAAGTACCACTTGTGTTTGCCACTCCTTTGTCTCTACAATCAACATTCAAGGAGTAACTTTTTGGTACCCAAAAGTTTTTGGGTCCTTGGGGGTTAGTTTTGGTACTTTTTGGAATCCATATTTGTTTCAAATTAGGATTTCTCTTAATGTAACAAGAATGCATTTTGTGTCCTTTTCTTCCACAATAATTACATGAATGATTAGGATTATTCCTAGAAGATGCATGAACAAAATAGTTTTAAAATACTTTTGATTTTTATGAGTTTTATATCCTAACCCTCTTTTATCAAAAACACACCTTTGGTTTTGTAACATAGAATTCAAATTTTTTGTGCTTTTTGTAAAACTATCAATAATATTTCTTAAGTTATTATTTTCCTTTTTCAAAATAATATTTTCTTTCTCTAATTTATCAAAATCCTTTTGTTTTAAA
Source organism: Boswellia sacra (assembly GCA_013180625.2). Lineage (NCBI taxonomy): Eukaryota > Viridiplantae > Streptophyta > Magnoliopsida > Sapindales > Burseraceae > Boswellia > Boswellia sacra. The sequence goes on along the minus strand of SNVD02011795.1, from coordinate 55,330 downwards.
ATCTCATTTTCAGTTTTTAAAAAATGCATTTGACTTTCCAAACTTTCAAAATCTTTTTGCTTTAAAATTTCATTTTCATTTTCTAAAGCTTCATTTATTTCTACCAACTCTTCTAATTGAGATAACATGATTTTTGACTTTTTTTTGAAAGCATTGATTTTTGATTTTTTCTTATCAATTTGCACATGTAAATTTTGGAATGCTTCAAGTAATTCATCATATGAAAGTTTAGGATCATAGTTTAGAATACTTACCTCATCGTCACTTAAAGCCATGAAGCACATGTTTGCCATTTTGCAATCTTCTTCTTCATTCTTCTTCAAGGTGATTTCATGAGTCATGAGAGAACCCATAAATTCTTCTAATGGTAGTTTGGTGAGGTCCTTTGCTTCTTGAATTGCCGTCACCTTTGGCTCCCAAGTTTTTGGTAGACACCTAAGAATCTTTCTCACCATTTCAACATTAGAATAAGATTTACCAAGAGATTTCAAACTATTAATAATATCCGTAAATCTATTAAACATTTCAGAAATTGATTCATCTGATTTCATCTTAAAAAGCTCATAACTATGAACTAGCATACTAATTTTGGATTCTTTAACTTGACTAGTTCCTTCATGAGTTACTTCAAGTGTGTGCCATATTTCTTGTTCCGTAGAACAAGTAGATATTCTATTAAACTCATTTCTATCTAGAGCACAATACAACACATTCATATCTTTAGCATTCAAACTCAATTTCTTTTTATCATCTTCACTAAACTCTTTAGGTTCTTTAAGCATGCATTCCCCATTTTCAATTTTGGTAGGAACAAAAGGTCCTTCCAAACAATAGACCACAAATCATAATCAAAAGATTTCAAGAAAATACTCATTATAGTTTTCCAATAAGAGTAATCACTTCCATTAAAAAATGGAGGTCTAGAGATAGAAAATCCCTCAACATATGAAGTTGAATTAAAAGTTGCCATAGCTCAAAAATCGATTAAGATTTTAAAAAAATTGAGCAACCTTGCTCTGATACCACTTGTTGACCCAGGTATGGCAACCCAAGAGGGGGGGTGAATTGGGTTTTTATTTATCAAAACGGATTTAGAAAACTTTTCTTGAAAGATCAAAATTAGTTCACTCTTTCTTTAAGAATAAAGGTGAAGAAGATGAAATTATAATTTATCAAAGATGCAATCAAAAGAATAATAATGATGAACAATCACAAGTGCAAGTAAATGTAAAGAGGAAAGGGATAGAGAGAGTGCAAACTCAATTTACGTGGTTCGGCAAACCTTGCCTACGTCCACGGGCTCCTAGCTCCACGAGCTAAGCTTTTCCACTAAGTTGTAGAAATCTTTACAACTTGCTTGATGAACAACCTCACCAAGACTTTTTCTTCCAACTCTTGATAACACCACACCAAGAGTTCTTCTTGATGAACACCCTCACCAAGGCAACTTCCTTCAACCCTTGATAACACCACACCAAGAGTTCTTCTTGATGAACAACCTCACCAAGGCAACTTCCTTCAACTCTTGCTAACACACAACAAGAGTTCTCTCAAGGATAACTATTATCCTTTACAATAATATCTCACTCTCCCCACAATACAAGAACAAAGATAATTTTTACAACAAAAGTATAACTCTCTTCAAAGAGTAGATAAATAATATAAAAGCTCTCTAGACTTGATATTTCTCTTGCTTTTTGCTTGATAAAATACTTCTCTTGCACTCCTTGAATGCATGGGAGAATGGCTCCTTTTATAGGCAAATGAGATGAACTTAATCAAGTGAAGACTCCAACTCCAAATTTTCTGTCCACCATAAAAACCGTAATCTTTTCTTCCATTTTTGTCAATGTTATGTTTGAAATTTGAAAATCTACAAAACATAAAAAATTTGAACATTTGAATAAGCTTTCCAACGCATCAAGAATCAAGTCATTTGGATATCTGTAGCTCAAAATATGGCCAAAACACCATTCGGTGCTCATGTGACTTGATTTTTCTTTCTTGTGTCAGTCCACCAAATTGAATGATAATTCTGTCAGCCTTTCGTTTGAAATTTGAATTTCTTCAAAACATGAAAGATCTTCATATTTGAATAAGCTTTCCAAAACATTAAGAATCAAAGCATTTGGATATCTCTATCCTAAGATATGGCCAAAACACCATTCGGTGCTCATGTGAGTTGATTTTTCTTCTTTGTGTCAGTCCACCGAATTGCATGTCAATTATGTCGTCCTTATGTTTGAAATTTGAATTTTTTCAAAACATATAAAATGTTCTTCATTAAGTCTTCTTTCCAATGCCACAAGAATCAAGTCATTTTGATTTTTCTAGCTCAAGATATGTCCAAAGGAGTATTCAGTGCTCATGTCAGCTACTTCCATTTGTCTTTTCAACTTGCATGATGATTTGGACAACCTTGCACTTGAAATTTGAATTTCATTAAAACATATGAAATGTTATAAATTGAGTAAGCTTTCCAAAGGATTAAGAATCACATCATTTGGATATTGGTAGAGATATATATGACCAATTGATTGAACATTGCTCATGTGTCACATTCCTTGAGTCAATCCTTGTTCTTAAGCTTTGGTGCCTTTAACATGTAGTCTTCTCCTTAGCTTCAACACTTCATTTTAATAAGCCTCTTCTTGATTTTAAAATTATTTCAATGATCTTACTCTTGCACATAAATAAACATGTTAGTAAATCTCAATTAATCAATGTGTATTGTTATCATCAAAATTATCATGTAGCCTTAGGGCTAACAAAAATATCGAGGTATGATTGGCTCTCTTTTGTATTTAACTGCTAGTAGACCTGATATTATGTTTAGTGTGTGTATGTGTGCTAGATTTCAATCTTGTCCAAAGGAATCTCACCTTAAGGCTGTCAAAAGGATATTTAGATATCTTCTTGGAACCATAAATTTAGGTCTTTGGTATCCTAAGTGTGATAATTTTGATCTAATTAGTTATTCGGATGCGGACTTTGCTGGAAGTCTTCTTGATAGAAAGAGCACTAGTGGCTCTTGCCATTTTCTAGGACATGCATTAGTCTCATGGTTTAGTAGAAAACAAAATTCTGTTGCCTTATCAACCGCGGAAGCTGAATATATTGCAGTAGGAAGTTGTTGTGCACAATCTCTTTGGATGAAACAAATTTTAAAAGATTATGGTGTGGTATTTGATCATATTCCCATCAAATATGACAATACAAGTGCCATCAACATTTCAAAAAATCCCATACAACACTCTAGGACTAAGCATATAGAGATTAGACATCATTTTATTAGAGATCATGTGCAAAAAGGTAATATTTCTTTATAATTTGTTCCCACCGATAAACAATTAGCCGATATATTTACTAAACCCCTTAGTCAAGATAGATTTTGCATAATTAGAAGAGAATTAGGCATGTTGGATATGTCTTAATTTTGCTTTAATATAATAATCTTTGAATGGTAGCATATGTTAAGAGGGAGAATATATTTAGGGGGAGTAGTTAATTTGATTACATCTTTTTGATGATAACAAAAGAGGGAGAAATAGTTGGATTGCTTATATTCATAACAAGTTCCATTTTTTTGTTTATTCTTGATTTTATTTTCATTCTTTACTTTAGATATTATTTGAAAGTAATCAATGGTTTGTCATCATCAAAAAGGGGGAGATTGTTAGCCCTAAGGCTACATGATAATTTTGATGATAACAATACACATTGATTCATTATGATTTACTAACATGTTTATTTATGTGCAAGAGTAATATCATTGAAATAATTGTAAAATCAAGAAAAGACTTATTAAAATGAAGTGTTGAAGCTAAGGAATAGACTACATGTTAAAGGCACCAAAGTTTAAGAACAAGGTTTGACTCAAGGAATGTGACACATGAGCAATGTTCAATCAATTGGTCATATATATCTCTATAGATGTCCAAATAATGTGATTGTTGAGCCTTTCGAAATCTTACTCAATTTATAACATTTCATATGTTTTAAAGAAATTCAAATTTCAAGTGAAAGGTTGTCCAAATCATCATGCAAGTTTAAAGACAAATGGAAGCAGCTGACATGAGCACTGAATACTCTTTTGGACATATCTTGAGCTAAAAAAATCAAAATGACTTGATTCTTATGGCATTAGAAAGAGGCCTTACTGAGACACATTTCATATGTTTTGAATAAATTCAAATTTTAAATGGAATGCTGACATAATTGACATGCAATTTGGTGGACTGACACAGAGAAGAAAAATCAACTCATATGAGCACCAAATGATGTTTTGCCCATATCTCAAGCTAGAGATATTCAAACGACTTGATTCTTGTGGAATTGGAAAGATAATTCAATGAAGAAAATTTCATATTCTTTGAATAAATTCAAATTTCAAACTGAAGGCTGACATAATACACATGCAAGTCGGTGGACTGACATATGAAAGAAAAATCAAGTCACATGAGCACCAAATGGTGTTTTGGCCATATCTTGAGATAGAGATGTCCAAATGACTTGATTTTTAATGAGTTGGAAATGTTATTCAATTCTCTAGATCTTTTATGTTTTGTAGATTTTCAAATTTCAAACGAAACATTGACAAAAATGGTAGACAACATTACGGTGTTTATGGTGGGCAGAAAATTTGGAGTTGGTGTATTCACTTGATTAAGTTCATCTCATTTGCCTATAAAAGGAGCCCTTCTCCCATGCATTCAGCAAGAAGAAGAGAAGCATCTATCAAGCAAAAAAAAAAAACAAGAGAAATATCAAGTCTAGAGCGCTTTTATATTCTTTATCTACTCTTTGAAGAGAGTTGTACTTTTGTTGTAAAAATTTTCTTTGTTCTTGTATTGTGGTGGGAATGAGATCTTCTTGTAAAGGATAAAAGTTATCCTTGAGTGAACTCTTGGTGTGGTATTATCAAGAATTAAAGGAAATTGCCTTGGTGAGGTTGTTCATCAAGAAGAACTCTTGGTGTGGTCTTATCAAGGGTTGAAGGAAGTTACCTTGGTGAGGTTGTTCATCAAGAAGAACTCTTGGTGTGGTGTTATGAAGGGTTGAAGGAAGTTGCCTTGGTGAGTTGTTCATCAAGAAGAACTCTTGGTGTGGTATTATTAAGGGTTGAAGAAAAAAGTCCTGGTGAGGTTGTTCATCAAGCAAGTTGTAAAGAATTCTACAACTTAGTGGAAAGCCTAGCTTATGGAGCTAGGAGCCCGTGGACGTAGGCAAGGTTTGCCGAACCACATAAATTGAGTTTGCACTCTCTCTATCCCTTTTCTCTTTACATTTACTTGCACTTGTGATTGTTCATTATTATTATTCTTTTGATTGCATCTTTGATAAATTCTAATTTCATCTTCTTCACCTTTATTCTCAAAGAAAGAGTTAACTAATTTTGATCTTTCAAGAAAAGTTTTATGAATCTGTTTTGATAAATAAAAACCCAATTCACCCCCCTCTTGGGTTGCCATACCTGGGTCAACAACTCTTTTTTTTTTTGTAAGAAAAAGAAAATTCAAGACACAATTATGTCTACTATCCTTCCCTCCCAACCAAATGAAACATTATCCTCAATGTTTAAATGTAGAGAGATAAAGTATAGGAGACATTACCTGAATCTTCTGTTATTCAAGAGAGACGACCTGAAAAATACGTAAAATAAAATGCTAAAATAAAAGACAAGAAAAATTACAAACGGAGATCCAGATCCAATTTGCACTTTTTGTTTTGTCTCCCTGACCAATTAATTTGAGTTATAGCTGGGTCAGGTTCATACTCGACGCTTATAATATGTCAAGTAACTCACTAGCAGAAGTGGCAGAAATAAGGATCTGTCGCACCGAAGGAGGGATAAAATTCTGTTCTACAGCTGCATCAACAAAACTTATCAAAGGATCAAAGAAATTTTTAACATTCAACAAACCTATGGGTTTTTTATGGAGATTTAGTTTGGCCCAAGAGACAATTTGAAAAATTCCTTCAAGGTTACCAAAGCCACCTGGTAAAGTTATAAAGGCATCCGAATTGATAAGCATATATGACATGCGTTCATGCATAAAGGAGACCTGTAACTCCTTCCCAAACCGTTTTTCCAACTATGCTTTCTACAGCCAAAGCTTTAGGAATAATACCTAAAACTTGACTGCCTCCTACGACTGCAGCCGTTGACACACAACCCATTAACCCGAGGCTACCTGCCCCATAAACCATATGAATCTTTCTTTTAGCTAATAGCCTACCAAGATAATTTGCTGCTTCTACAAACTCTTCACTTTTGCCCGATCAAGATCCACAAAATACACATATCCTTTGGATTCGACATTTTTAAGTTCCCTCAATGTCCTTGCAACTCTATAACTATGTGTGAAGAGGAGAACAAGAGATGTTATATTTATAGAGTGAAAAAACGCATTCTAATGATGACACCTATATAGGTAGCTCGGCTATTTACTGAAGAAGTTTGACAATAAAGCATAAAAATTCAAAAAAATTGACAAAAATAAGACACTATAAATGCATGAATCAAGCGAAAGATAGAAATTCAAAAAATGACAACTGTAAGGCATTAAAATTAAAAAATGATGGCACACATGCATATGTATAGGTAGTTGTGACTGTGGCTCACAACTTCCTCTAGTTTTACGTCCAAAAATGGCTTAAACACCTTCTATAAGTTGGGGATATGCTTCCCATCCAGTTTTCTTATAAACTGGCAAACAGGTTCGTTTTGAGTTAGATTCCCAAGACTATAACGTTCCTGCTCATCTCAAAATTGTGTCCATAATTTCAAAATTTCACGCTGCACAAGTTCACAAGAATGCGTCTCAATAGTCACTCGGATATCATCCAAAGACTCCCTACTCAGTCCATTCTTGATGAACTGTAGTTTATCTCTCGATTACTAGACAAATATCCCAAGGAGCGGCAACGCTGGTTACAAGTCCATCTTGCACATCTGTGACAAACTTGTAACCTTTTCGCTCGTCGCTTTTTGGCGTAAGAGCTTTTTCCGAAACCTAGCATGTGGGAAACAAGATTATCTGAAAATTCACAAGAAAATCGAACCTTGGCTTCAATTAACCATCTTAAATCAGCAGGAATACCCTTGCACATCAATATCCTTAGTCTTTCTACGCGAGCTTTGTAAATTTAAAGCAAATCATTTTGAGGAAGAGAGAGAAAATGTTTGCGCAGATTTGAGAGAATGGTATCCATGTGAGGAAAATGGATGCAAGTTGAGCAACAGTTTTTAGGGAACTGAAAAACTGACTTTAAAAGTCACGGAGTACCGTATCCACCACTTGAACGGGAAATAAAATAAAAACACACAACTAAAATAAACACATACAAAATAAATAAAAACAAACTAGAAATGATAGCAAAAATCAAGAATAAAAATAAAAATGGAAATATGGCACAAACGAATAAAATTTGATCAATCGTGAAAAAAAAAGACCAAAAGAGGAATCTCTTTGAAAGTAATTTACCACGGTAAAAAATGTGCCATTGAGGTGGTAACTCTATTTTTTCTTTATTTGTGAGAACGAAAGAGATTACCACTGGTTGAGTTTGTTTGTCCTTAAGGCATGCATTCTTGAGTGTGGATGTTTCTTCCTGCCTTTTTTTAAAACATGGCTCCCAACTCTTAATCTCCTTCACCTATACAAAATCAAGTAACGAAAATTCTTTAGAAGCAATGGGCACTAGTTGCATACTTGGTTCAAATGAACTAGTTAACCTGATTTCTAAAGGACTTGAAAATTCTCATTTTGGATATAGTCTTCCAAATTAGTTTTAGTCCTATTAGCTTCCTCGTTTTCATCATGCTCGAAAGATTCATTAATGTCAAAATTTTGGTTAAGTTCCTTTGCATGATGACATGAGGGCATAAGTGAGGATTCGATCTTTTCCTTGTTAGGTATAGGTTTATTAACCTTTTCCTTACCCTTTGAGATTGATTCATCATCTTTCTCATAAGGGTTAAGAATATGTTCTTTATCAACCTTACCATCGTGAAAAGTACTAACCGAATCTTCATCTAGATGTTGGCCACTTGGATTACTCACATGTGGATTGATGGAGTTTGGCTCTAGTTGAGATGGAAACTCACCTTTCTCATGAGTACTAAGTGCAAATGCAAGTTTTTCAAGAGCATCGCTCAAGTTCGCCATAGTCTGAGCAGTTTGACTATGAAAAGCCTCTTGCTTTGCAATGAATGAATTCAATATTTCTTCAAGATCCTCATAAGATGCATGATCATGAGATTTTTAAAAATTTTGATATGATTGAAAGGGAGGTTGGTAAGATTGTGCATTTTTATTATTCCTCCAATCAAAATCCAAGTGATTTTTCCATCCAAAATTTTGTGAGTAAGGATTAGGATTTGACCTTTGGAAAGTGTTTAAAACATTGGTTTGTTCATGGAGACTTTTCCTAAAGGTAGGCACAATTGGGCACTCATCCGTAGGATGATCATTACTATTGCAATTATGACAAACAATTTCTTGCATAGACCACATTTGTAAATCCTCGACTTTTCTAGCTAGGGATGTAAATTTAGCATGAAGATAATGATTCTCCCTAAAGTTATAAATGCCTCTACTAGATGTTCTTGGTACCTCATAAGTGCCAACATTGTTCAAATTTTGGGTATTTTTCATTAGTAAGTCTAGGCAATCCATGGCTTCATCGGGGTCTTTATTTTCAAATTGTCCATTACATATTAATTCTACCATTTGCCTAGCTTGATGTGTAAGAACTTCGTAGAAAATTAAAACTAGTCTCCATGTTTCCAAAGTATGGTGAGGACAAGTATTAAGCAATGCTTTATACCTATCCCAATATTGGTAAAAGGTCTCTCCTTGTTTTTGAGTGAAATTGATGATTTGCCTTTTGAGAGAATTTGTTCTATAGGGAGGAAAGAATTTTTTTAGAAATTCTTGTTGCATTTCATTCCATGAGCTAATGGATCCTGACCTAAGATTTTGTAGCCATGTTTTAGCTTTATCTTTTAAAGAAAAGGGAAAAAACTTTAATCTAAAGATGTTTATGCTACAATTTAGGTCATTATATATGTTACAAAACTCTTCAAATTCTCTCAAGTGCAAATATGGGTTTTCAACATCCAGGCCATGAAATTGGGGTAAGAATTGAGTGAAATCCGGTTCATGGTTGAAATATATTGCATCATGAGGGAAGACTATGCATGATTGTGCACAAGTTCTCATAGAATTCATGCAGTCCAATTATGTTCCTAGTTGGGTTTGAGCATGTTTTTAAAAGAAGATGAGTGACTCTTAACAATTCTACCAACTAATGCAAAGAGAAAGAAAAGATGAACACATGCAAGAAAAATGAAAATAAAAAAATGAGAAAAGAAAATACCTACAATTTTGTACGCCAAATTTTACCTTCCCTAGTAACGGCGCCAAAAACTTGACACATCCGGAAAAGGATTATCTCCCAAGTATAGAGTGTCGAAGTAATAAATTCGGTGGGACCGAGGTCGATCCACGAGGAAGGGGATTTAGCACTATAAACTATAAGGTAAGCAAATAAGATATTAATAATGTAAATAAATGACAAGATGATATTAACAAATAAAGGTAAAGATGGTAGGCGGTACTACCAACCATTCAAATGTAAAACAAAAGCAAAATGTGGTAAGACCATCAATAAGAATAGGTGGTAAAACCTACCATAGCAAATAAGATAACAAATTCATAAACAATAAATTAAAATACACAAGTAAAAGGAATTAACACAATAATAATGAAAGTTAAGGTTAGGGGATCCGCCCTTGATATATCAAATAAGGATAAATAGCCCATTTTAGTTATATGAATTATATTTGTTTCGTTATCAATATGTACCACTTCTTGTAAATGGGTTCAAGTGTCCAATGTGTCAATCACCATATGTCTACAACAAATCAAGGTTCCTAACTAGACTTATGTCGGTAAGAAAGAACCATACGACATCTAGAAAGGATCCAAGCATTTGATGTGCCAAGGATTGTCGACAATGGATCAAGACCTCTACTTTACGAGTGGTGTCAGGATTGATTAGAGAAATAAATATAAATCATATAAAATAAATAACAAAGATTACGATTACTAAGCACATATCAAAGGGTTAGAAAATCCTTATTCTTATATCAAGGGTTTCACCCTTTTACCTTAGCAAGAGAGAATTTAGCAAGACATTATAAAAGAAAGAAAACAAATTGTAAGAAAAAGGAAATTCGTTAATAACATTAAAACATAAGAGAAAAAAATACAACAACAAGAGATCCTAGCAAAGGCCAAGATGCCCTAATGGGTCACAAGGCACCTCTAATTATAGATACATTCAGGGACAAAATTGTCAAATTACAAAGCAACATTTATCAAATATTTTGTTGACAATTGGGGTAATTAGGTGAACCAAAACCACCGATTTTAGCATTGAATTATTGAGAATTTTATCACATGTCTTCATGAAAGTTGTAGATATTTCTCTCAGCTTTTTAGAACATCTTGATTCATACGATTTGGATACGTATATCAAGAGATATGGTCAAAAGACTGAGGCATGGTCAGGCTGGACTGAAACTGCATATGGGTTCACATCAAGCGCATTTTTGGTCTACTACGAGCCTGAATTTGATGATGCTTGTGAAATATAATCTTGTAGATAATTTAATCAGCTTTCCAAAACATTAAGATTTCCACCATTCTGATATATAAATAGAAAGTTGTGTCCATTTTACCGAACCTACATCAAAATCGAAATTAAGAGAAAGTCAATTCAAAAGATGTAAAGACTACAAATATGCTTAAGTTGAGGAATTTAATGACACTGTTAATGCAATATAATGAATTAAGCTCTTATTAAACATACATATTTAAGTGTTCATCAAAATTCATCTATCATGGCTATATGGAAACCTGCTATGAAAGGTATCTCTCCAACCTTGACACTTAGGGCAACAGGTGAAATCGTTAAAGCTGCATGAATGGTCACAATCTCTCCATTCATTTTGAATCAGATCTTCTGATGCAAAGTGGAAGGAACTCCACCAAGCGAATGGAACCATGCTCATCCCAAGAAAGCAATAAAGGTGACAAGAATGTCGAATACGATGAACTCAATCATAACTTCAATAGGCCCAATCTTCACTAATGAATTAATTGACCCCACACTTGTGCAATATCTTCATAGGCACAATATTAATGGTAGATCCATCATCTATCATGATGCAAGGAGATGTCTTCCCACCTCTGTAGTGATAAGCAATGGCTTGTTGTGATTCCTCTCTAAAAAAAAGGTAAATCATTATCAGTGATGTGATCATACCTTTCTCATTTACCTTATTGTGTTCTCTTCCAATCAAGGCGGTCAACATTTCATTTAGAGTGGCAATCATTGATATCTCCACCTCTGCCACAGCCTTCGCCATGGCTTCTTTATGGTTTTGGAACAAGATTAACAAGTCCCTAATGCTAGCATTCACTTGAGTTTTCTTCAACTGTTTGATGACTTGATCTTCTTCTTCTTTGGCTTCTTCCTTGGCAACTTTTTTGCCCTTCTCAATAGTCTTCTTTTTCTCGACTGACTTTTCATTATCATGGAAAAATCTACCAGTCCTTGTCACTCCTTATACATTCTTATTCTTACCCTTAAGCACTGTTTAAATCGAAATACAACTGGCTGAGAGCAGCATGGCTTGAGTCACAAGTCCTCACTCGATCGAGATTCCGAAGGGCAAGAAACAGAGTCAGAAATGTAGTGTTCGATGCGTTGACAAAAGCATCAAATTAAGTAAATACACAATGAAGCTACGTGCATGCTAATCCACTTCAACTATAGTAAGGTTTGATCTCCTCCTCCAATATTTGTACAATGTAGTGTACCGAATCATGATGTTGCTCTTAATCTTCAAATCGCAACCAAGAAGTTGGCAAACCAAATTTTGTTGATTCCTAGAATCTGCAGTACAAGCATCAATAGGTATGACCTCCCCATTGCACGGAAAGCTAGTTGAAGCAATCTTCTCAAATGGCATCATAGTCATCTAACCAATTGAAAGATGAAAAGTATGGGTTAGGTCCATCCACCTCTCATATTGAGCAGCTCATGCTCGACGATAGGTGTACCAAGGAGCATGTGGAAGACAAATAATAAACTCATAGAAACCCATAACAGTAATCCTATTTTTGATAGCATAATTCTCTATTTCTAAAAACCAAGTATGGGCTTCAGAAAATAACCCACACGTCTTATTCTCATGGAAATCCTAAAACAAGAAATTAAAGTCTCTATGTGAATACCTGCCTAGAAAAATTCCTGAGAAAATGGAAGATTAAAGAAGGAAGAAGAAAGCATACCTGGTTGATCATGTGGGAATCCACGTCATAGACCGCGGGTTCCTCTTGGTCTTTCAGAGGACCTCTTAATGTTGATTTCTAGACCAAATCACTTCATTCAAGTCAAGATGGATTGGATGACCTGCCATTAGAAAAAAGAAGTTGAGAAAAACACGTAGGAGAAAACCAGAGGCAAATCAGAGGAAAAACGAAGAAATAGCGCATGAATGAGGCCGAGGAAGGCCAAGGGTCCTTATATAAACCCTCTATCACTGGCCAGCAGCCAAACTGCTTGGCGACTAATATCTAACTACTAATCGACAGGCAAGTCAGTGGGCGATTATTGGCTGATCACCGACCAATAGTCAAACAGTCGGTCGTATGTCTCTTTAATAAGGGTCAAAAACATAAAAAGTGAGAAAAGAGAAAAGAGAAGAGGAAAAAAAAAGAAAAGAAGAAAAAGAAAGAAAAAGAAAAAGAGAGAAAAAGAAAATAAGAGAGAAAAAGAAAATGAAAGAAAAGAAAAAAAGAGAGAAAGAAGGGAGAGAAAAATAAAAGGAAAAAAAGAAGAAAAAAGGGAAAAAAGAAAGAAGGAAAAGAAAGAGAAAGAAAAAGAAAAAAAAAGAAGAGAAGAGAAAAAGAAATCTACATCGACCTTAAGACCGACAGAATTTTCAAATGAATTGGTGACAAGCACCCGATTATGGCAATAGCTTAGCAACTCACAAGTAAAGAAGAATGACATCAGTTGATAGAATCTTCAATTAGAATCACACGAAAGATTTCCTCTAGACACTAGAAAGTAGATTGCTAAAGAATACACCATATGAGGTGAAATTTGAATTAATCTAAAATCATTAAGAAATGTTTGATATTTTGCAAGAATTTACAATGGCAATAGAAAGATCCCCATAATCAATGACATGATAAGAACCCCCAGTGAAGGGTCCTATAAATGAAATATTTGAAGAGATCAAAAATAATGAATGCTAGAAAATAATGAATCAAATAATTTTTCCCCAATAGACTAGAAGAAATAAAGAATAGAAGCAATAATACTTGAAAGAAAGGCATGAAACCCAAATGAATGCAAAATTTGAATAGATCAAAGAAGAATAAAGAAAGCCAAAGGTAGGAAGAATGAAGAGGTTTAAAGACCACGAAGCAATGCATGATACACATTTTTTTGAAGGGCATGTATTAGAAGAAATCTCAGAAAGTAGGTGCACTTAAGAGTATTTTAAGCCCTTGTAATAGGCATAAGCCTTAAGAAAGGGTGCTGTGAATGGGGCTTTCATCCCGTCAGAGCGTTTGTGATCATGACACTATGTTAAAGCCTCATTTAGGACTTAAGGGAACACAAACAAGCCATGGGCACATCAGGAGAAAAGATTCGCCACCCTACCATTCAATTGGGAATGAATGGGGGTAATCCAATCTCTTACTTCGGGACCGAAATTACCTTTACCCTTCAGAGAAGGGTTCGGGAAGTTAGGTACGATTCTTTCGACCTAACCGGATGTAAATCTGGCCTCCACTAGGGAGATACTAAATAGAAATAACTCGTGTTGTTACTTAGTCCACTTAGTGTTCTTCATTTTATGCACACATTTGTATTTTATCTTCGTTAGGCATGCAAGGTGATTATTCAATCAATGGCAGTTGTATATCTATTCAAAGAAAGAGGGAGGAGAATAGATTACATTTTCGTCATACATGGAGGAATGGGAAAAGGATTACATCATTTGTTCTTCAACAATAATAAAATATTCCATACATTCATATATGCTATATTATACAAATATTCGTACATTCATAAGTAAACAAATTATAGATCAAACAAAGCCATAATCTAGTGTCATGACACTTTTACCTAGATTTGATAATTCTATCATGGCATTCTACCTATTGCTATTCTAGCATAACTCATATCAATTCGTATTATCATGGTATTTCTTACCTATTCTATGCTATTTCCTAGCATACATCAAAGCAAATATAAGTTCTCCTTAACATGATTCTAATCATGTGCTCCTAAGCATGTTTCTAAAGATTGGCAAAAAAATTAAACTCCTAAGCATGGTTCTAATAAAGGAAAGATAGCGGACTTACCTTAACATGCTTATCCATCTTATAAAACAAATAAGGGTTAGGCAATTCATAAAACCCTAAACATACTACTAAGCGTCAAAATAAATCCTAAACATGCTTATTCTAAGCATAAATAAACCTTAACATGCTTAATTCTTAGCAAAAAAAAAATAAGAAAATATGAGGGAGAAGAGAAAACTGCTCTTAGGACATACCCTTTTTAGGTTTCGAGCAATAAAAAAAGCCCAAAAAATATTAGACTGGAAAGGACTCCTTGGAATTCTCACAAGTGTGTCTTAGAGGGAGAGAGAGAAAGAATTTCTAGATGCCTTGAGAAATATGTCCTAGGTGTGCTTATATAGGCTTTTCTTGGAGTGAAAAAGTGACAAAAAAACAATGTGGGAATTAGATGAACAGTATTGCATGAATAGTGATGTGTGAACAGAACCATGTGAATAGTACAGTAGCTGTTTGTTCGTTCTTATTTTACAATTTTGTAATGCAATCTCTTCTGACCTTTGTCTATTCGATTGCTTATAACTTTTTGACTTCAACTTTGATTCATGATCTATAAATTTCTATGAAAATAAGACATCCGTAGCTTTACAATAGTATCTAACTCATCATCAGATTCCTCATAGATTAATTTCTATGATTTTTTGAGGTCATATGTTAGTTTTTGAGACCTTTCACCAACTCTCTCTCACTTTTCCTTTCTTGGCATCCAATGGCATTTTGGTCATATTTTTACTCGACATTCATCTTCATTCCTTCTTCAAACTTCAAAAATTCATTGTTTATAGCATACCCCTTACTTTGGATAGGTTTGTGAGGCATAAAAGTCGACAAAGTACTCTTGCTTCGCCTTGCTTTCTTCCCTCTCGACATCTTCACCTTCGCTCTTATTCTATCAAACATTCTCATCATCTCTCTCTCCTATCCTACTCCTACAAAAAGGTTTGTCCATTCAAGGACTAGTGCACCCATTCAAGGGCGAATGTGCCTATCCAAGGGCGGATGTGCCCAACCAACGGCTAATGTGCCAATTCAAAGGCAAATGTGCCCATCTAAGGGCTAATGTGCTCATCTAAGGGCTAGAAAGCATCCTTATGATGTTATGATAAAACATTGTTCCGTGCACCTACTTCATAGGGTTTAAACACTCTTAAGTGCACCAATTTATTAGGGTTTCGTAACACTCTTCAGTGTGCCTATTCTAAGGGCTTGAAAGCATCCTTATGATGCTATGATAAAACACTTTTAAATGCACCTACTTCCTAGGGTTTAAAACACTTTTAAGTGCACCTACTTCCTAGGGGTTGGTAACACTCTTTTGTGCGCCTATTCTAAGGGCTTAAAACACTCTTAAGTGAACCTATTTCCTAGGATTTTCGACACTATTTAGTGTGCCTCTTCTTAGGGCTTGTGGCTATTCTAAGGGCTTAAAACACTCTTAAGTGCATCTATTGTCTAGGGTTTTTAACACTTTTTAGTGCACCTTTTCTTAGGGCTTGTACCTATTCTAAAGACTTTAAACACTCTTAAGTGCACCTATTTCCTAGGGTTTCCTTCTAATGCATACCCACTGGGAAAAATTCTATCATGCACTACTTTGTGATCTTTAGACCTTCTCATTCTTTGTCCCTTCGGCTAAGTATTCTTCATTCTTCTTTGATCTCTTCAGACTTTGCATTCTTTGTGTTTCATGACCCTCTTTTGAGTACTCCTCATACTTCTTCTAGTTTTTGTATTCATTAGGTTTTATGCCCTTCATTCAAGTATTCTTGCTTCTATTCTCGATTTCTTCTAGTCCATTGGGGAAATCTCTTGAGTTCTTCATTCTCATGTTGTTCATTATCTGACTCATTAGAGATCGGTCCCTTGTCTTTGCAAATTCCTACAAGATTCAAACATTTCTAATGTAAAAACAATTTAAGTTTTACCTTGTTCGGTGTCTTCCTTAACAAATAGCTTTCTAGTATCTGGAGGAATTCTTCCATGTGATTCCGGTCGAAGATTCGTTTGACTAACATTGCTCTTCTTTCCTTGTGAGGTGCTAAACCATTGCCATGGTTGAGTGCTTGTCACCAGTTCTATTTGAAAGTTCTTTGAACATCTTAGGATTAACGAAGAATTCTTCTTTTTCCTTCTTTTCTTTCTTCTTTCTTTTTCTTCTCCTTTTTTCTTCTATCTTTATTTCCTTTCTCTTCTTTCTCTCTCTTCTCTCTTTCTTTTCTTTTTCTCTTCCTTTTTCTTTTTCTTTCTTTTCTATCTTTCCTTTACATTCTCTCTTCTTTTCTCTTTTTTCTTTTTTCTCCTCTTTTTTTGGGCCTCTAACCATTTTCGTCCTCCAACCACTACAAGAAAAATGCTCATATTTGGCGGTTTTTGACCGCCAAATATATACATATTTAGCGGTCTTGAAAGCGCCACCAATGGCACCACCAAATATGGTCAATTTACCATATTTGGTGGTCGGTCAATGTGCCAAATATGCACCTGATTGTACTTGTTGGTTTTTGACCGCCAAGTATAAATAGTTTTAAAAAATAAAAAAAATATATACTTGGCAGTTTTTAACAGCCAAGTATATATTTAATTATATTTGGCGGTTTTTGATCGCCAAGTATAAATAGTTTTAAAAATAAAATAATATATATACTTGACAGTTTTTAGCCGCCAAGTATATATTTAATTACACGCAGAGTGGAAGAAATAGTGAAACAATTAAAGGACCAAAAATTGATGTCCTCATGCTATATCCAAACACCTTAGTAACTATAGCAGCAACAACTGTCTTAACAACGATAACCAAAATAACAGATGCTCACAAAATGTCCACATGATTCCAAAGGAAATGTACATGTATAAGCATTCCAATGCCTGAAAGAAAAAGAGCTGCATGAAAAGTTATGAACCTTGATAAATTGCTACATCAAGCAGAGTATGTTCTCATAATTAGACTGCATTGTTTCATCTCTAATGCCTACTTGCCCAAGAATCTCAATACACATGCTTCTACTCATTATATAAAGTTGTCAGACAGATGAATTATAAGGTGTTTGTCATCCAGCCATGCTGTAGTCTTCTGCATGCTCATAAAGATTATAGCTCCCTGGCATTCCCATCTTTCCAGACAGATGATCATCTCCTGCACAAGTTATTTTAGAGGTAAATTATGGACCACTGCCACATACAGTTTACAATTACATT
Organism: Boswellia sacra; assembly: GCA_013180625.2. NCBI lineage: Eukaryota > Viridiplantae > Streptophyta > Magnoliopsida > Sapindales > Burseraceae > Boswellia > Boswellia sacra. The sequence continues at coordinate 37,679 of SNVD02011795.1, read as the reverse complement.
ACTAATATACACAACTATCTTATGTAGAAGGATATTTCTTGTTTTTGGCTATGATCAACTTGGATAAATTGATAGATATTATATGCGTAAAGCATCAACCAAGCCACAGATTAATGGCTACATGCATATAGACTAGCATTTAGAGAAATTCTACTAAACCTAAAAATAGGAAATTTTTTAAGCTCTACCTGATCTTTACAATAAACTACTGATTCATCTAAACTACTCTGCTTAATGGAGCTAAACATAGAAAAATGGCCCTGCAAGGCACCTCTGCACGAAAGATTATGAAACAAATGTCCTCCATTTCAATAGACTTTAGCTATTTGTTTTTGATGGTCTCAGATTGCTTTGTATCTAATGAAAAAGAGGTAAAGTATTTTGAGTGTGTTGTATGATAAGGGTTTTGAAGTTGCCATTTTTCCAAAGTATGACTTAGTAGCCAAAAGAAATTTCAATTCTCAAAAACTAAGCAATTAACTTACTGGAGTTAGACAACACACCCAAAAAATGCAGCTCAGAGGTTATCTCAGGGCTCTGAAAGCATAGATCTTCAGCCCTTGGAGCTGCTGCGTTCTGTTGGGTGTTAAAATTCTCTGGTTTTATCTTCTGTTCATGCAATGAATCAACCTCAGTCTCGACTTCTAATTCAGCATTGGGCACAGAAGAAACCACTTGTTTCCTTTTAGAGCGAGCACGCCTGTTTTGGAACCAATTGTAGACGTTTGTCTCTGAGATTTGACCATGCTGGCTGAGTTTAGAGGTTATCTCTTTGATCTTCTGCTTGCTTGGAGTTCCATTCCCTTGATCAAAGATGCTCTCAAGAATCTGAAGTTGCATAGGAGTTGGAGTGCACCTCTGCCTAGCTGTTATCTTGTGGCCTGTAAATGTCATCAATGGGTCACAGTAAAGATTCCCCAGCCGGGTTCTTGCAATAACAAACACTACAACTTCATCAAAAAGCCAATCTTATGTACGCATATTCACACACATACATACCCCATAAAGTGCTTTGAACTGAACATCCAAGAAACAAAACACAGCACAACACAACACAAATCAACACACTAGATCAAGAAGAATCTTTTATCTTCCAACAACAGAATGAAAATGAAATCATTTCCAACAGTTAACACCAAACCCACATCACAACACCACCAAGTCACAAGTGTTGGTGTTAACGTAAAACATGTGACATGCACATGTTCAAATTTTTGGTTAACTTGTGATTAAAGTAAGAAAGGTATCTTGATTCTTATTTTACTGTTTCGAGATAATTATTATAGAAAGTATTTTGATTCACAATAAATATCTCTCTAGATCAGGATAATATTTCTTGTATCCTAATCAGAATAGGAGGATAGTTAATGTGTCCTTATTACTCTAGGAGATTAACTATAAACATTTCCTATTTTATTTTATCCTAATCCTAATGTGATCTTGATTGAGATCTCTACAGGACTTTTAAGAAGATTGTATTAAGACCTCTCAATATATATTGATGTTGAAAAAGTCGGCAAAAAGTGAAGATAGAGAGAGAGAGAGCCTTTGCGCAAGAGAGGTTGTTGATTGTTAATCTATAGCAGTCCGTGGACGTAGGTTTTTATAACCGAACCCGTAAAAATCCTCCTAAAAAATCTTGTAAAGAAATTTGGGCTTGAAAATGTAAAACCAATGAAAACTCCTATTAGTACTAATCTAAAACTTTCAAAAGATAATGCAGGAAAAGAAGTTGATGCAAGCTTATACAGAAGCATTATTGGCAGCCTACTTTACCTCACAGCAAGCAGACCAGATTTGAGCTTTAGTGTAGGACTATGTGCAAGGTTTCAAGCAAATCCCAAAGAATCACATCTTGCAGCAGTAAAGGGAATCATTAGGTATGTTCATGGAACATGTGATTATCGAATATGGTTTTCGAAAGATACAAATGATTGTCTTACAGGGTTCAGTGATGTAGATTGGGCAGGAAAAGTACTTTAGGAGGTTGTTTTTATCTTGGTACTAACTTGGTTTCATGGCACAGCAAGAAGCAAAAGTCGATTTCTTTATCTATAGTTGAAGCCGAATACATAGTAGCAGGGAGTTCTTGTACACAACTATTGTGGATGAAGCAAATGTTGAGTGATTATGGTATTGAACAGAAGCCTATAACTGTGTTTTGTGATAATACTAGTGCTATAAATATTTCCAAAAATCCTGTTCAACATTTTAGAACAAAACACATTGATATTAGATACCATTTCATAAGGGAACTAGTAGAATCTAAGGTGATAAACATTGAGCACATCTCCACAGATAAACAATTGGCTGACTTATTCACTAAGGCATTGGACACAACAAGGTTTGAAAATTTAAGAAAAGCCTTAAGTATCTGTCAGTTATATGAGTGAACACAGTATTCTGTTATGTTATTCATATCTGTAGTATCATGAGTTTCCTTCTAAATTAGCATGTTTTGAGCTATGATATAAAAATTGTGTGAATGATTAAATACTTGTTTTAAAATGAAAAATATAGAGAGGGCTACCAGTATATGATGTGTGATGTGTGAAAGCCATCAATTGAGAGTAACTTCATTGTATCTAGGAAATATGGTGAGGTCACCTACTCAAAAGGAAAAGGGCTACCTCTATACATGTGTGAAAGCTACTGTATTATTTAGCAAATTTATATTGAGACTAACTTTTGTGTGTGTAAGAAGCATACTTAATTTGTCCACTCAATATTTTCAAAATAAACTTTAATGTGTGAATCACTCAGCTCCAAAATTATGCCTTCTTAGAATGAGAAATATGATAATTCAGATATTACTATTATGATATGGCTAACTGTGTTCTATTACCTGTTTCATAACAATGTCTTATGTGCCTATCCTAAAAATTAAGTCACTTGTGTGTCCATGTGTCAAATTTTACCATGCCAGTATCGTTGAATTAAGAGGGAAAAGTCTTAATGGCGGGAATCCTTATTTTATCAATATTCCTTATTTGAATTTAATTCAAATTTGAATTGATTTGTTTGAAAGGAGTTATTAAACAGTTTTTTTTTTTAAAGGAAAGACATTAATTGATTTTTTGATGAAAATCAAAAATTCCTTAAAAATCGGCGTAGTATATATAACAAATAGTTTCTGGGCTTCTCCTGTTCATATAATCCCTCATCCACACTTGTCCTGCATGTTGGCTCTCTGTTTCTGTTCTGAAAAACTTTTTATAGTTTAGAAACCCTAGCTATGGCAACATCAAACTCGACAGCCAGTGCTTCTTCTTCAATCGGCTCCAGTCAAGACAGTAGTAATAGCAGTCAATCGTCTCCTACGCAACACAAACAGGTAACAAGAACAATCGATCCAGCCATCAGCGAGGACGACCAAGTACCAGTGAAGAAGATCAAGGAGAAGGTCAAGCCAAAATACAACAAATTTCTAACATCTGTAATCAAACAAAAATTTGACAAGATTACTTCACAGAGGAAGCTTCAGTTAGAAAGTCCTGTGAAACTCTCGGATTTCAACTCATATGGTGTCAGTGAGATGATTGAGTCTAATTACAGGACTTGAAAGGTATCAAACCTTCTTCCTCCTGTAAAAACTTTGATTCAGGAATTCTATGCTAATATTTCAAGCACCATTGATGATCCTAAGAGTTTTCATTGCCATAAGGTCTACTGTCAGGGGAAGTTTGTGAAATTCTCCCCCAATGTCATGAACTCTTTTATGGACATTCCAATAGGGAGCATGCATTCTCTAGATGAAGAGTATAACATGGCCGAAATAGTTAAGGAAGTCACTAGTCGAACAGATATCAAATGGAAACCCAGAGATGGTCTTGACCATAAATATCTTAAGAAGAAATACCGAGTGTTACACAAAATAGCCCAACTTAATTGGTTTCCTTCTTCCCATCAAAATCAAATTCGGGAAGATAGAATGAAACTCCTCTTTTGTTTAGGAACTAATAGACCAGTAAACTTTGGACTGTTAGCATATAGAACAATTGTTCAAATTGGTTCCTATCACTCGGATTACTACTTGCTTGTGTTCCCCTGTTTGATACAAGGCATACTTGCTCAGAACAACATTCCTGTGAGCTTTAGTGAACAAACCGAAGTTCTGTCTAAGTCCATTACCAAGGGATTTCTTCAAAGATTGCATGATCAAACTGATTTGCCTGCACCTGAACCTAAACCCACCAGAGTCAGGAAAAATCAATTGAAATTTGTTGAAGAAAAACTTGAATTGATCAATTCTACTTTGACAAATATTCTGCAGGATTTAAAAGACATCAAACATAAGCAATTTGTGTTAGAAGCTCAATTTCTCGGATAGCCTCAGTCCACAGCACCACACTCCATGGCACCTGAACCTGAACCTGAACCTGAACCTGTGATTCCAGAAACAACAGCTGATGACATACCAGAAGCCACTGAACCACAAGCTGAGGAAGAAGCTCTAACTCCATCAAGTCCTGCTGCACAACCTGCTGTTAAGACAGACAGAATAGTAGCACAGAAGCCAAAAGAAAAATCCAACAAGGCTTTTATCAAGGGATATAACAGAAAGGGAAAGAAGAAACTAAAAGTGGTGAAGAAATCATCTGATCAGAAGAAGCAAAAACCAAACAATCAGCTCCCACTTTGTAAGATGAATCTGATTGAGATGTACCAACAAAAACAGATTTCGAAATGAAACAGCCTTCACCACTTGCTGAGAAAGAATCCCTGGATATTCCTGACCCTGCAGCAGCTGAAGAAGAACCTCATCCACCATCACCCCCTCTGCCAGCAAATGAGTCACCAGTTCCATCTTCCCAACCGCCTGCTCAAACCACTGAAACAAGTGCAGAAAGAATCGAGAGGGAGATATGTAGAGTAGTTGTTGAAGTTACTGCTACCTCCTCGGATACAACTGAAGCTCCTCCAGCACCAGCTCCTTCTGCACCAACAGCACTAGTTACAGCTCCAACAGAAAAAGTTCCATCTGATCAGCCAACCTCTACCCCTAAGCGCCGGTTTAAACATGTGGCTCGCAAATCCGTCAAACGCCCTGGCAGCTGTCCCTCACCACCTGTCAGAAAGTCTCCCAGACTCAGTTAAATTTTGGCCACTTGTGCTGAAATCAAGGGGGAGAAGATCACACCAAGGGGGAGAATTTGAGAACTTAACTTGGCTAGCTTTTATTTTTCAGATTCTATTGCTGAACTACCTTTATTCTATTCTGAACTACTTTTATTGTTGTACTTTTATTTGTTGTCATTTTTTTGTTTTATTCTCTCTACTTACTAATTTTGTTTTTGTGTTACTTGTTTCTCAAAGGAATAAGTAAGAAGTGAGGGGGAGAATGATCTATCTGTTATATGTTGTGTGCACTTGAATGGCTTGCTGCATTGTGATAATCTGCATTAGTAAATTGAATGAATGTTGTAGATGATTTTGAGTGCAGTTATGTTTAACATATATTTTCATTTGTTCTGCAGACTTTGCGTGTACTAGTGAAACTTCACTTAGTACTTTGTTCAGTCATATATCTCATGACAGTGTGCTGTTATCTGATTCACAACAGTTTTCTGATTATTTATTTGCATGGGATATTTGTCTATCTTATGGTTTATGATAACTTTAAGTGATATCTATCTTATCATGTATTGTTCTTAGAAACAGTTGAGTGCTTTCATCACAAGTTGCCAAAAAGGGGGAGATTGTTGGTGTTAACGTAAAACATGTGACATGCACATGTTCAAATTTTTGGTTAACTTGTGATTAAAGTAAGAAAGGTATCTTGATTCCTATTTTATTATTTCTAGATAATTATTATAGGAAGTATTTTGATTCACAATAACTATCTCTCTAGATCAAGATAATATTTCTTGTATCCTAATCAGAATAGGAGGATAGTTAATGTGTCCTTATTACTTTAGGAGATTAACTATAAACATTTTCTATTTTATTTTATCCTAATCCTAATGTGTTCTTGATTGAGATCTCTACAGGACTTTTAGGAAGATTGTATCAAGACCTCTCAATATATATTGACGTTGAAAAAGTCGGCAAAAAATGATGATAGAGAGAGAGAGAGTCTTTGCGCAAGAGAGGTTGTTGATTATTGATCACGGCATTCGATGACTTCATAAGAGAAAAGCTTTGACGCAAAGGAATGTCTTTATATCTTTGATTCATTGAGTCTTTGTTTTCATGTATGAGAGTTAAAATCGTACATGAGTTGTTGATTAAGTCTAAGTGAGTTAGTAAACACTTAGGGAAACTTGAGGGTTGAGTGTTTATGTAATTCTGTGTCAGACATCGGGTGTTATGTATAACTTAACAGTGTTCTGTTAAGTTATCTATGACAGAGAGTGAGCAGTGTCACTAGTGTTTAGGATCTTTACAAAGATTTTGTTTGTCAAAGATTAGGTCTATGTATAAGAGTGAGTCAGCACTGTAAAAGGTCCTAAAGATTGTACAAACAAGAACATAGTGAATTACAGCTCTATAGTTGTCCGTGGACGTAGGTTTTTATAACCGAACCACGTAAAATCCTCCCGTGTTGATTTACATAACAGTTTACTGTGTTGTTATTTATAACTGCATACCTGCAGAACTCTCAACAAGTTTTACAACATCTCCAAGAGACAGATCAAGAGAAAACTACAGTCAATGAAAAGAAAAATAGCCTCATGAGATAAAAAAAAGCAGAGTAGGCCCAGAAAAAAGATGAGATATTGAGAAATATAAACAAAACAAACCTGCAAGATCTTGTTGGGCAGAGAGGGATTTATGCATCTCAACAAGCTGTTCACAAATTTTAGCATAAACAGCAATCTGTTTCCTGAGAGTTTCAAGCTGCTCATCAGTCATAACCTTGACATACATTGCTCCATTAATAGTACTACTCCCAACTGCAGCATTCTTAGCTCTCTGGCCATGATTCTCCAACGATTCTTGATTATCCCATTCCATTTTTCACTTCACAAAACATTTATCACAACAGTAAACAACTCTACTACTGTTGGAATTCTCTCTGTGAAAAGAGAAGTCACAAGTCAAGTCTCTTCGAGTATGAAAACTAAAACAAAATAAAATAAAAAAAATTAAAACTGGGATGCTGCAGTATTGTTCTAGCTTTGTTTTGCTTAATACCCTCTGCAATATAAATTACACTGTTAATAAATAAAATCATAGATAACCAAAACTAGAATGCCAGAAAAATCACACTTTAGAGGAAGTACATAATGTTAAAAGATTCTCACCTGGCATGGCATCAAGAACATCATGCATGACAACAGCTCGAAGCTCCAAGTCAAAGTGACTTTCAACATGTTGCTTGGTGACAGTATTGGGAGTATTCTCTTTTCATGCTGATGTTGCTGATGCTAACTTCTTCCTCATCTAGATTACCAAAAAGAACAAATGAATAAGCGTATGGTACAACTCAGCCAATTTTAAGAGAATTCCCACATTTACATTGCTTTTAATTTTTCTGCTTAAAAGGGTATGATACAACTCAGCCAGTTTTAAGATCAAGTTGAACCAAAAAATAGGAATCAACTCAAATAAGGTACCACATCCTTACCTTCATTATTTTTCCAATAGATGCATCCAGAAAGTCAGGCAGAGTCAGAAGTATAAGTGTATGGCAGCTGTGAAGTTGGTTTAAAAAAAAAAGACAATAAATACGAGCTATTTTGCATTTCATATAATGTAACTGTAAGGTATTATACATACCTTTGAAATGGCAATAGCTTCATCCAGACTAGGCGGAGGAGTATCCAACAACTCTCCAAATCAGCTTTCTCCTAACCCTTAGCTTCCTCTCCAACTTACAAGGAATCTAACATCCCCATAGAGGAACAAGACCCTTATACAAACTGCAAAAATTCAAGAAAATTGGTTATAGATGCACTCCTACACAATTTTGTTTACATTTAAGAGAACAAAAAGGAGCAAAATTAAATAAGCATACCCAAGATTAATTAAAACACCCATTAAGATTTTTTTTTAAATCAATCTAACAAGGGAATTATGTTGATATAAGTCCTTACATTGTACTTAAGTATGTAGAAAGACAAATCACTAGCAATTGCCACCAAATCACCACTATTAGCCCAATACAGATTCTGGGATGTTTTAAAAGCATAATTAATATAATCCATAAAGCAATTATAGCTTGAAATGATAAAAAATGAAAAAAGCCTATTTTAGGCACATTAGTACTTACTTTCACGGTAACATCAATCCGTCCAATCAATCTGGCATTCAACCCAGTCATAAAAGCAAATAAAATCATTTGAGCACATTGCCAGCAAAGTGCCCCCATAAGTGCACATTGGATCTATTTCTCTAGGCCAAAGCTGTGTATATAATATACTCACCATCTCCACATACAACAACAAACCTCCCATTAGGATTGTGCTTCAAGCTCTGCAAGACAAAAAGAAATATAGTAACAATACCAATAACAACAGAGAGACCAAGAGACCATATAAACATATTAGATAAAACCTTATTCCTCCATATCATTACACTTTAATTGGCAAATAAAGAAAAACCTTGAAAAGTACCAGTTAGTAAGGAATAGATTCTCCCATCATGTCCTTTAAACTCTTTATAAACTACTATAACTTTTTCACTTGATCTCTACACACCTAAAACCTACTTAAAGAGGTGACTTCTGAAATCCTGATGACTAAATGCAAATAGTATCTGAAATAAATCAAGAAAAAAATTTCCAACAGATAGAAAAATAGGCAACGTGGAACAAGTAAAATTAGATCTTAAGCAGCAAAAATTGATAGTCTGTTTCTACATATACATGATTAAAGCAGCAAATGTTTAGATATACATCTATGAATGTGCTTCGAAAGATTTACACTAAATAAGACATGGTGAGGAAGGAAGCAGAGAAAAGATAGAAATGCATAAAACAAAACACATCTGAGACAAATAAAAGCAGGCAGCAAAATGCCAACTCACCTGTGGGTAAAGATCACAGGTTCCTAATTCCTTAACAGTCAAAGGCAATCTTTCTCCATCAATAACCTAAGATGCAAGAGAAGCCAATTACTTAAACCGTCATCTATTTTAGAAATGAAACATGCAGCAAAGGAAGCAGACAGTCTAAGCTCAAACCTCAAAATCTGCTCCAACGCTCTTGATGTTCACAGTTTGAATTTCATTGTACTTAGCCCATATGATCTTTCCACTATTATCCATACTAGCTATGGGTTCTTCATGACCAATTTTCACCATGATGGTTCCTTCATCATAACCAATTACAATTCTGTGCAATGAAATGAATAGTAATAGCGTCATGATAAATAAATAAATAAATAAATAAATAAGAAATTAAAAAAAAGTATATTTTTAAGTATGCATTAAACAGAAATTTACAACTTCAGTAGCATATATAAACATAACTCTTCAAAAGCTTAACCGAAAAGAATTGATGTTTTGAAACACTATAACACATTCTCCAATGTATAGATATCTATTGGAGACCCCATACATATAAGATTAATAGCAGTAAAATTTATATTACATATGTATATGGATAAACTCCTCTGCGAGAACCTTTCATATACCCAACAGCCCAACGTGTTCTCAAGCCTACAAGACAAGAAACTCAGTTTAGAAACATTTCAAAGAACTCTATATGGCTCAATCAGATATAACTAATATTCAAAAAATAATAATCATGATGACAATTATTATAATATAAAAGAAACTGGAGGATTTTTTTTCACACATGCATGGTTAAAAAAAAATCCTTAGTTTGATATTAAGCTTTCTATTTCAAAGCATTTACCAACCTAAAGGATATAAAGTCTAAATAACCAATGGATAATTTAAAATACATCAAAGCTTGAATTTAAATTTGGAAATAAAATCTGATTGTGAACAAAAAATTACCAGCAGATGAAAGCCAAGCATAATCCATAAGCTTATAAACCTTGAAAAGTAAATAGAGCAGCTAAAAGGTTACCTATAAGTAGTTACATGCCAAATACGAACTGTCCCATCCTCAGAATCTGTGATTATAATCGGAAGTTCAGGATGAAAACATACTGCAGAGACATTGTGAGTATGCCCTTCCAGCATCTGGACACAACTTTTGGTTTGATAATCCCACACCTATTTTCATATAATATATTCATTATGTACTCCACATCAATATAAATAGACAATCAAAACATGGCGAAACAAAAGAAGAGTTGGTACCAAACCTTAGCAATGTGATCATCTAAACCAATGATTAGATAAGGTTTATCACCTCCAGTAAAATAATCAACACAATTTACTCCTTTCTGATGAGCATCCAACGTGAAATTTGGACAAGATAAGCGTAAGTTCTTTGTTGGGAAGCCCATCAGACAGACCTGTAGCAAAACTAGGCTGAGTTTGAACCCGGACCTTTACTGCCTCAAAGGGGCAAAGTGCAACATTAGCGATCACCTCAGCGAATGCAAAGCCAGCAAGGTAGATTAAGGTCTTATACTTCACATAAAGAAGTCATAAGATCAGCTAGATTTACCTATCACACGATAAAGAAGTCATAAGATCAGCCTCTCCAAAACTATTTCTTTCTCAAAAAACAGTAGTAGCACAATGATCCAACTACATTAAAAAAAAAGGAAAAATAAATAACATGTAAAGTATATACTTCAACACTTAATTGTATAATACAAAATTAAGACATTTATAAACATATTATATATAACAATAACCACTTTTTAACAATTATAAAAAATAATATATCAATTGAAACTAAAAATCATACATATGCATACAACAACCAAGATTACCAATCTATCTGCACAAGAGAACTTAGAAGATGTCAAAATAGCTCTAAAGGATCAAAAGCTTTAGAAACAAGTGACTAGGATATCCTAAATAAGTCTAGAAGTCAATAATTATAAATCAGAAAATTCTAACTCATTTTAATTTGCAAAACTGATTCCCATACATTGCAGCACTTCTAATGCACATAAAAAAAGAAGATAAATATAAATATACCAAGTAACATGCTTCATAGCCCCAAAAACTGCAAGACAGCCTAAGTCCACCAAGGATAAGCATTAACCAAAAATTAATTAAAGTCTAGCAAAATTACATAATAAATGAGAAATTTTTGTGTACAGACCCTGCTACTATAATCCTACACTAACAAACAAAGAACTGGATCTTTTGCAAATGATTTTAGTCAAGAAATAATTTCAAGGAAAACTTAAACTTAGAATCACAAAAAATAGTATCAATTATTATCACTTAAAATCATTATACTGTAAAATTGGTACTAGAAGATCTCCTATTAATAACATAGTACCAAAACAAATCTCCTTAACTAAAAGGCTACCAGTGATGTCAAAGGAAATATGCACACTATATTATTCCATTTCTGATGTTGCTTGTCTTGAATTTGCACTTAGCAAAAAAAGAAAAGAAACAAGCTCGTTTTTACTTCCTAAGAAAGAGCCATAATATTAATTTATTATTGACAACTATGGAAACGGGTTAAAAAATTTTGATGATATAAGCCAAAATTTAATATACGAAGTCAAGATCAATGAGTTATGAAATGGATAAGTAAATTTAATGTGTTTATAATAATATAAAGTGAATGTAAGCTAACAGGGATATCTATGGAGAATCACATGTTTTCTACCTAATAAATACCACAACATGTAAGAACAAATATAATATACATCTACTTGTACATAAAGTACATACCAACATGGATTGTGTACATTAAAACTACAAAATGTAAAGATAGTACTCAATAAAAAATGGCGTATAAAGGGTAGAAACAGGTACTTTAATTATCAATCAATCAAGAGGTAAAGAGAAGTTAATTGGCGGCAATTGATGACATGACAAGAGATGAGTTTATAATCAAGAATCTAAATAAAAAACTAAATCAAAGCAAAGATAACAAATAAATGAATAATTGAAATAAAATTGATATGCAATAATATACAAACAAATCAAACATCATATAATTAAAAGTAAAAGCTGAATAAAAAATTACTTTTTCTTGGAGAGCAAAGTGGCGCTAATGAAAGAACCACTCTGGAGAGAACTCTCGTCTCATTTAGAGGAAAGCTGAAAACCAGCGTCTGCTAGAGCAGTTACCATCACCTCTCTCCAAGGCTGAGAAGACATTGCGAAGGTTCCTTGTCATCCAAAAACATAATAATCTAAAAAAACACTTTTTTTTTCTGATTACACTCCAAAAAATCATTGTTTTACTTTAACGCAAATGATGACAGATAAAAACTAAACACTCATCTATTAACTGTCATAGTTTAGCATTTTTGTAGTAGTGTTATTTATAGTGATCTCATTCAATGATAAAAGAAAATGCCCAAGCTTTGAATTGGTATGTTAAATTTTTTAACTTGTAATTCGAAAGATACATAGTGGTGTCATCATAAAGCATCTGCCAGGATCAAATTGGCACTCATATGCACTTGAAATTCACAAGAAACGAAATAAACAAGACCAACCCAACATACCTGCATAATCTCTCTCTTGGCATGAGTTAAGCGAGATACCCTTGTTTAAAGCCATTCCTTTTACCTAACGTCATTAAATCACAACTGAGTTCAGAAGGCAACAAAAATATATTCCAAGGTTTGGTTCAAGTAATATATCACAATTTTCAAATTCAAAATTACTAGAATAAAAACCCAACGCATCCCGCACGCCCGCCGCCCCGTGCTCGCCACCACCGCCACCCCGCCACACCCTTTTTTATATAATAATAAAATAGAATTATATATAACATTACCAAATTCTCTAATTTTCTCTCACTAATATTACTAGAGACCATTTCACCACTAACAAATAAACAATAAATTATAAAATAAAAAAATTAAGCGTGAGAAGAAGAAGCTTACTTGGTTTGATGTTCTGAGGTTTGAGAAGTGTTTTGTTCGGTAAGAGTGATGGAGATGGAGTTCAATTTGGTTGGTTGCTTTGTCTTGTACTTTACGGTTTAGGTTGGTAAAAGCGGACAAGATTTTAGATCTGGAGGATTGTTGGGGGGCTCATATCGTACGGTTAGCATTTACAGTGGTGCATGGTACTCACGGGTTGGACGTAAGTAGATCGGCATGAAGGCTGCAAATCAGGACTATACGTAGATCGGCGATAGTGGACTAGACGTAGATCAGCGACCGTGGAATAGAAGCTTTGCTATGACGGTGGACTACACGCAGATCAGCAGATGAAGTCGCAGACTTGTGGTGGAGCGGGGACGGTGGCAAAGCAGATCAGGATTTGGGGGAGGGTAGCGTGGTGTAGCTTCCCTCCCATATCATGTCAAAAACGTGAATTCAGAGAAGAAGAAGACGATGAAGACCAAACTAAAAGCAGAGAAGACGACCCAAGTGAAACTATTAGGAATTAGGGTTTCGAAATCATCACTTTCTTTATATAGTTTATTAAATTTCAAGAAAATCCCCATCTATTAAGACTTATCAAAATTGTCCCCACAAATTATATAAGAATCCGTACATTCTATAAATTTTCAAATACTTTATAATATGGAGCAAGACAAAAAGTTTTGTTACTGTACATGCTTGTCTAAATACTTGGCACTATCTAAAAATATGAGAAATATATAATATAGTCAAAACAATTAGTGACAAGGATGAACAAAATGTGGGTTTGACTTTTCTATTAATGTTATATTTCTCACTTTTTACAAAAACCGTCAAATAAAAAAAAAATACAAAGTGACAAATATATGAAAAATTCTTGTAGTGAACTATCTAACTATGAATGTTCTTCCTTTTCCAAATCCTTTCTTCAAGATGATCTTTCATCTTCAAGGCGATGAGCATCAAATTTCTTCTTCAAAATCCTTTCTTTAGAGTAGTCTTCAAATTCCTTTTTCAAAGGAGATGCCTTTTCAAGATGGACGCCTTCTTTTTCTTCACGAGAGATTTCTTCTTCAATATGTATCCATTCTTTTTCCAAGGGAGATTCTTTCTTTTAAGGTGGATGCCTTCTTCGAGAGAAATTCCTTCTTCAAGGTAGATGCCTTCTTCACGAAAAACATCTTTTTTCAAGAGATATTCTTTCTTCAAGATGGATACCTTCTTGAAGACAATATATTGTTCTTACAAACTATTGTGTCTCATCTAGACCATGTGAGCTCCTTTGAGGAAGTTTGACTTGCTCTAGGTGATTTGCAAATCTTGCAAACTGAGTGTCTTTTGGACTGTACTCGCACTTCTTACGTGGTTGACCATCTCAAATATGGTCTTCTTCGATAATCCTTATTATTATGGTAATCCTCATCTATAAGGTCGTCTTTCTTCTGGCATGTTGTACTACTTAAAAACTTCATTCAGGCATTTAGCATATCATGTTGCTTCAAGCGATCATTGTATCTCATCGAGACTAAGCTGCTTGTCCAAGTAACTTGCATATTGTGCTGCTTCTATTCCCATTTCTTTTGCGGTTACCCCCAGTATTTCATATTGCATTGTGATTATACAAAACTTGGTCACTTTTAAGCCATATACCATTATGGTAAGCCTTTTGACTATGTATTTTTCATGTTTCCTGTCATTCTTCAATCAATTGTTAGTCATAAAATGCAAGACAATGCAATGCAATGTGGTTACCATGAGTCTTTCGTATGCAGGCTGCTTCTCATGGGTATGTTATAAATGTCTCATCAGTACGAGGTAAATGACTACTCTATACTTCATGTATGCATGACTCATATCCTAATAGTTTTTCTAACTATATGATTCATTTGCTTGAACTTGAGGTGTCGTCAAAAGGTTGTTTGTCTAGATTAGGAGGTTGAACATCTTTAGGTTCAGGTTGTTGTTTCTTCAGTTGATGCTGATGATAAGTAAAGACTATTATCATTGGCCTTTTTTTTCCCTCCTACTTTTATTCACCCTTTCAATATCTCTTCTCATAGTTCAACATGTCTGAGTTTCTTCCAAGACTATCTAGCCTTTATTGAGGCTTCTACAAAATGACAATTGGAAGCAACTTGAGTCCAATGGTTTATGCAATTGAAAATTTTTTGACACGTAAAGTCGACATCCCCTTTCTCAAGGATTTGCTCGACTTGCTGGGTTTCTCATGATTATGTCTTCTATTTCAATAGGTAAGAGCTCTACCCGTTTTTCTGCCATATTCGCTTCTCATTTGCCATCGATGTCCTGCCAACTTTTCTGACTTTCAAATTTCTACCATGAGCATTTACATTAGTAATGGTAGAGTAACATTGTCTTCTATCATGTCTTTGTTTGAAATGATGGATAGGAGCACATCCATTTGGCTTTGTCTTTATCAACTCTTCCTTTTTACATGGTCTCTATTTGGTCTCTCCATATGCTCTTAGTGACCTTTATCTTGTGATCATCATTTCTCATATGGGCCCAGGTTTCACAGTAGTTCCTTGATTCTAGTTGAGGCATTAATCGAACTGGATTGAGTCAAGATTAGTCCTTGTCAGAGTTTCAGTGGCAATCCTTTGCTTCTTTAGGTTTTTCTTCTAACTCTAAATTTTGCCTAAGTCGTCCTTTCAGGTTTTTGACTTAGTAGGTTCAATCATTTTCATTTCATTTTGTATGCTCTAAATTTTGCCTAAGCCACCCTTTTAGGTTTTCGACTTAGCGAGTTTGCCCTAACTTTTGCCTGAGCTGGCCTTTCTAGGTTTTCAACTCAGCAGGCTTTTGCTTCTTTTCTTTATGCCCTAACTTTTGCCTAAGCTATCCTTTCGGGTTTTCAGCATAGCGAGCTTGGCTTAATTTTTGCCTAAACCACCTTTTAAGGTTTTTGACTTAGCAGACTTTTCTTTATTTTCCTTTTCTTCTTCTCATGTTGTTACAAGAGAGGTTGTCCATCCTTGCACTTCCTTCAAGATGATTAAGACAATTCTATCTGACATGATTCTCAAGGTGGTTAGGGCAATTCTTTACTCTCTCACTTCTTTTATTTCTCAAGATGAATGGACAACTCTTTGCCCTTTGCTTCTTTTCGTTTCTTAAGATGAATGGGTAATTCTTTGCCCTTTGCTTCTTTTTGCTTCTCAAGATGAATGGGCAACTCTTTACCCTTTGCTTCTTTTTGCTTCTCAAGATGAATGGGTAATTCTTTACCCCTTCTGTAAAGAGTTTAGTATTGTCTTGGGCAATTTCTTGATCCAAGTTCAAAGGCATTACTCCTCCTTCTTTATAGACATCCGTGCTATATAAAATGGCTCACTTCATGTATCATGCTTCCTTACTGTTGGTGGCAAAGTTGCTTCTTTGATACCCTTGATTGAAACTGTTGATAGATTTTCTTTTTTCTGACACATTTTCAATAAACCCTACATCCCCCAATAATAGGTTGAAATGCTGAATGTGAGTTGTGTATCAATTTGATTTACATTCAAGTTCCTTAAGGAAATTCAATAGGTTAATATTAATCCATTGACATTGTGATTGTTCATAATTTCGACTCTAAGCTAGAATTATTTCATTCGAGATTCTTCGCGCGTGTATGCATAGCCAATCATACTTCACTTGTTAAGACTCAAATAGCTTTATGCAAATAGAAACTAGTGATCAATCTCTAAAGATAGAAGGACTACCATAAGCCCGCTTTTCACACCACTCTCCACTAATGTAGGCTCATCACAATATCAAGGATCATTAGGGTTTTATCAAGTTTGTAATCACAGGCTACGCTCAAGGTATGATAAAGAAGACTATACGGTTATCTCACCCATAATCATACAACCATTCTATGTTTTAATTATGAGCATCAGCTTCTTTTCTTTTTTTTTTTTTCCATTTTTACTTCGTTATTTTTTCTTCTTTTTTCGAACTCAAAATTGCATAAAGCCTTGTCAACTTCCTTTCATTCCCCCATAAGTATGGCTCTCAATGCTTTTTTCTAGAATATTCATATGTTATGAATGAAGGGTGCCATGTAAGGAAAATTTTTTTAATGTTAGGATAAATTTTGTGATAAATTTTTCTACGAAAAATGCCCATCCAAATCTTCTGTTTGAATGCCTCAATCACACAAATCTTGAATTTCTTGATTGGAAAGCCTATAAGCCTATCACTGATGAAGGCATGGGCTCCATTGATCACCATATAGACTTGATCCTTCTCCATAGGCCTCGTGGTAATCTTGGTAGCTTTGGCCCTCCAACCGACTAGATATTATGAGAAAGTCTCATTGGGCTTTTGACGTGTCGTCTCCAAATCTCTCAAAGTTACCCCTAGTTAGGTGTTATGGCGATATTGTTCTACGAACTGTTTGGATAGCTCCTCCCAATCTTCTCGGACTCTCTTGGGGAGTTTATGATACCATACCACTGCATCATCCTCTATGGATAGCATGAAGTACTTCAATATGTGCTCCTTTAACAAAGGAATGGTGGCCATGATGACTGCATACTGTCTTAGATGTGCCTTCAGATTGCGCTCACCATTAAACTTGGGCAAGTTTGGCATGTGAAATTTGGGAGGCAAAACGTTGTCCCCAGTGAGCAAAATGTCGTCTAGGTCATCTACCCCTTTTAACCCTTTTTTCTTTAAGAGGGATTGGACTTTCTCCATGTCCTTGACCAATCGCTTGATCGATTCAGGTTGATTGGGCTTTTCCCCCTCTCTCTGCCTTGGTTTGTCTTATCATTTTTACCATCATTACCCTCTAGTGGAGATTGGTTAATGCGGTTGAACCTATTTTGGAATGCTTCAATAAGTTGGGTCATTTGTTGTTGGAGTGTAGTTATATCAGCTCTCAATTAGGCTATTTCAGCATTGTTGCTGTTAGGTGTAGTCATTTAGTCAACCGGTTCTTCTTGCCTTGTTCAATGACCACCTCGTCTAACCCAAGCTATAATGACTGCAAAATAAAGGTGTTAATGTTATGCATGCATACATGTATGCATGATATGATGCATGCTCATACAAGGGCATAGACACGCTTGTAGCCTTCCAACTTTATTCCTCTCACACACGTGAGGTCGAGTCTCTTCTCTTGGGATTTTAGGCTTCATTGCTAAGCATCATCATGGGATGTGGGAATGCAAAATTCTCTCTCCTAATTCTAACGTTCATATTGGATTTTTCATGATTATCATAACATGGTTTTCAAAACATCATGATAACCTTAACTCATGGCACATGTTCCCACTTTTTTTTTTATGGGTGACTTGACATGTGGCATTTGTCCATGGTTCCATGAGGTTTTAAGTTGATGTTATTTTAATCATGGGGAATTCTGATCCATGGACATGCATTTCAATGATGGGTTTTGGACATTCATCCTATTGAAAATTTCTAAAGTCGTCTATATGGGCTTGAGTCTCAAAGGTCCAATGGTCTGCGCTCCTTCGAGTGAGAGATGCTCCCTTGGATCGGTCTCTTTTTATATCAATGTAATGGCACGTGCTCAAAGGTGGTGACACCAACATGAGTCATCTAAGGGTCAAATGGAGCCAAAGACTTCTCATGCCAATGCCACATGGCTAGTTTAGGTAGTTCATGCTCATTTTGTGCAAATGTGTAGTGATGCAAGACTCATTATACCAACTCAAGCTATTAGAATTTGGTATTCCCATTGGAATCAACTTCTCTTATCCCTAGTGGAGTCACCAATATGAATGGGGCTTTAACTCTGCCAGAGCGTTTGCGACAATGACACTATGTCAAAGCCTCTTTCGAGACTTAAGGGAACATAAACGAGCCATGGGCACGTCTAGAGAAAGGAGTCGCCACCCAATTATTCAATTGGGAATGAATGGGGATAATCCGATCCCTCGCTTCGAAAACTAAACTACCCTCATCCCTTCAGAGACGGGTTCGAAAAGTTAGGTATGAGTCTTTTGACCCACCCGGATGTAAATCCAACCTCCACTAAGGAAATATCAAATAAAAAAAACTCGTGTTGTTACTCAGTCCACTTAGTGTTGTTCATTTTTTGCACACATTTCTATTTTATCTCTGTTAGGCACGCGAGGTCATTATTCAATCAATGGCAGTTGTGTATCCATTCAAAGAAAGAGGGAGGAGAGTAGATTACATTCTCGTCATACATGGGGGAATAGGAAGTGGATTACATCATTTGTTCTTCAACAATAACAAAGTATTCCATACATTCATATATTTGAATATTCATTCTAAGTAATGGTCCCTCACCATCAATGTGAGTCCACCATCGCTTTATGGCATCACGCAATTACATTCGTAATATACAAACATTCGTACATTCATAAATAAACAAATTATAGATCAAACAAAGTCATAATCTAGTGTCATGACACTCTACCTAGATTTGATAATTGTATCATGGCATTCTACCTATTGCTATTCAAGCATAACTCATGTCAATTCTTATTATCATGGCATTTCTAGCCTAACATATTTATCATGGCATATTCTAGCCTAATTCAAACAATTGAAATCAATAATAGCTATTCTAGCTCAAACAAGAAATTCAAGGGTAAAATGGTAATTCTACCTATTTTGTGCTATTTCTTAGGATACATCAAAGCAAATATAAGTTCTCCATAGCATGATTCTAATTATGTGCTCCTAAGCATGTTTCTAAGCATTCGCAAAGAAATTAAACTCCTAAGCATGATTCTAATAAAAGAAATATAGCAGACTTACCTTGACATGCTTATCCATCTCGCAAAACAAATAAGGGTTAGATAATTCATAAAACCCTAAACATGCTTATAAGCAATAAAATAAATCATAAACATGCTCATTCTAAGCATAAATAAACCTAAACATGCTTACTTCTAAGCAAGAAAATAAAGAAGAAAATATGAGGAAGAAGAGAATATTGCTCTCAGGACGTACCCTTTCTTGGTTTTGAGCAATATAAAATGCCTGAAAAATATTAGACTAGAAAGAACTCCTTAGAATTCTCACAAGTGTGTCCTAGAGGGAAAGAGATAGGATTTCTGGATGCCTTGAGAAGTGTGCCCAAGGTGTGCTTATATAGGCTTTCCTTAGAGTGAAAAAGTGATAAAAAAACTAATGTGGGATTCAGATGAACAATATCAGATGAATAGCAACACCGAATAGTACCACATGAACAATACACTCAATGTTTGGTCATTCTTATTTTACAATTTTACAATTAGTCCCTTCTGACCTTTGTCTATTCAATTGCTTATAACTTTTCGAGCTCAACTCCGATTCATGATTCGTAAATTTTTTTGAAAATTAGACATCTGTAGCTTCGCAAAGGTATATAACTCATAAATAGATTCCTCCTGGATTAATTTCTATGATTTTTTTAATTCATATGTTAGTTTTCAAGACCTTTCACCAACTCCCTCTCATGTTTCCTTTCTTGGCCTACAAGGGTATTTTGGTCATTTTTTACTCGATATTTGTCTTCATTCCTTCATCGAGCCTCAAAAATGTAGTGTCTATAGGCACACTAAAAATTGTTGAAACCTTAAGAAGTAGATGTACTTAAGTGTATTTTAAGCTTTTAGAATAGGCACAAGTCTTAAGAAAAGACATACTAAAGGGTGTTGAAAACCCTGGAAGTAGGTGTACTTAAGATTGTTCAAAGCCCTTATAATAGATTCACTGAAGAGTGTTAGAAATCCTAGGAAGTAGGTACACTAAAGAGTATTTTATCTTGGCATCTTAAGGATGCACTTCATGCATTAGAAGGATGCATTTATCTGCACTAGAAGGGTGTACATTGTGCATCATGAGGATACACCTATTCGCACTAGAAGAGTGCATTGCATGCATTAAAAGGATACATATCAGCCCTTGAGTGGGCACGCTAGCCCTTGAGTGGGCATATTAGCCTTTGAATGGGCATATCAGCCCTTGAGTGGCACACCTCTTTTTATAAGGATTAATTAGAGAGAAAAGTAGATGATGAGAAGCCTAAAAGAATGCAGATAAAGGCGAAGATGCCACGGTGAGAGGAGGAAAGACGAAGCAAGAGTACTTTGTTGATTTTTATATCCCACAAACTTCTCCAAAGTAAGGGGCAAGCTATAGACACTAGATTTTTTAGGCTTGATGATGAAATAAAGATGAATGTTGAGCTATAGAAAAGACCGGAATGGCCTTGAAAGCGAAAGGGAGAAAGGTCAAAAGAAACCAAGTAAGAGTCTCAAAAATTGACATATAAATTCAAAAAATCACAAAAATCAATATAGTAGGAATCTATTGATGAGTCATATACCGTTATGAAGCTATGGATGTCTAGTTTTCATAGAAATTTACAAATCACAAATCAAAGTTGAACTCAAATAGTTATATATGATTGAATAGACAAAGGTCGAGGGAGGACTGCACTAAAAAGTTACAAAATTGGAACGTTTAGTGGGCCACAATTGGTAAGCTATCAGCTATTAGAGTGCCACCTGACTGTCTTCCAATAGTCAACTGACCGTTAGCGTGCCAGCTAGAAATCTCCTAACAGTCGGCCAACAGTTGTCCTTTTATAATCGGCAAATTTCTATTTCAACCTTACATATTTGATTTCTTCCTTCCTTTTTCAACTCAACCCCTCAATTATGTAAACCCACCTCCCCTCATTTTGCAAGACATCTAGAAATCATCTCTCTCTCTCTCCCTCTAGGACACACTTGTGAGAATTCCAAAGAGTCCTTTCTAGTCTAATATTTTTCAGGTGTTTTATATTACTCTAAACCCGAAAAGGGTATGTCCTCCAAGAAGCTCTCTCTTTTCTCTCTTCATTTCTTCTTTATTTCTCCTCCTTTAGAATAAGCATGCTTAGGTTGTATATGCTTAGAATAAGCATGTCTAGGTTTTGTATTGATGCTTACAAGTATGTTTAGGGTTATTATGAATTGTTTTAACCTTGTTTGTTTTACAAGATAGAAATGCGTGTCAAGGTAAATCCGCTTTCCCTCCTTTTTCTAGAATCATGATTAGGAGTTTTATTTTCTTTGCGAATGCTTAGAATCATGCTTAGGAGCACATGTCCAAAATCATGCTGAAGAGCACATAATTAAAATCTTGCTAGGAAAACTTATGATTTTTTAAGTGTGCTAAAAAATTGCATAGAATAGGTAAGAATTACCATATTTGTCCTTGAGTGCCTGAACTGGGCTAGAATAGCCAGGTTTGATATTGATTGATTGAATTAGACTAGAAATATGTTGTTTAGACTAGAAATACCATGATTGTCGTGATTAAGCCATAAATTTTATGATTTATCACAATTACTCTAAATAGGCTAGAATTGTTATGCTTAGTTAGAATTACCATGATAGAATTATCAAATCTATGTAGAAGTGCCATGATTCTAGATTATGGCTTTACTCAATTGATTTATGAATGTTTGAATATACTACAAATATACCATGATTAGGATGATGCCATGAATTGATGGTGGACTCACATTGATGGTGAGGGACCATCACTACGAATGATAACTATATGTATGTGTATGTAGAGGCTTGATAGACATTGAATAGACTCACATATTGTGGTGAGAAATTCATTATCTATCGAGTCCCGACTTGAATATTTATATTGAATTTATAATGAATGCTATGAATGAATGCAATATTTCCCCCATGTTTGAAAGGAAATGTAATTCTATTCTCCTCCCTCTTTCTTTGTATAAATATACAATTGTTATTCAATGAAATCACCTTACATGTCTTAAAGAAGATAAAATTGGAATGTGTGTATCAAATGAACAACTTAGGCAAACTGTATAGCAACATGAGCTATTTTAATTTGGTATACTCTAGTGGAGGTTGGCTTTTGATCTTGGCGAAGTGAGTGGCTCGTACCTAACTTCCCAAACCCATCTTTGAAGGGATGAGGGTAGTTTAGGTCCTGAAGCAAGGAATCGAATTGCTCCCATTCATTCCCAATTCAAGAATTGAGCGACGACTCTATTTCTCCAGATGTGCCCATGGCTCGTTTATGTTCCCTCAAGTCTCAAAAGAGGCTTTGACATAGTGTCTTGGTTGCAATTGCTCTGGTAGGATGAAAGCCCGTTCATAGCCACCACATTGCTTCATCATATGATCCATCATGAGATACAAGTCTATGTTGATGACATGATGGTTAAGTCAAAAACACGGGAAGCGCATTTCGAAGCCTTAGAAAGGTTTCTATAATGCGTTTAAAGATATAACTTGAGGTTGAATCCACAGAAGTGCATCCTTGGAGTAACTTTAGGAAAGCTTTTGGGTTATGAAGTTGTAGAAAATAGGATATAGATAAATCTAGCCAAAGTGAAAGTAATCCAAGAGATGCTAGCATCGAAGACAGAGAAAGAAGTTCATGAATTTTTAGGAAAGTCGTAATACATCAATTGATTCATAGCAAAACTCATCACAATTTGTTCACCTATTTCAAGTTTCTAAAGAAGAATGAACCTGTGGATTGGAACGATCAATGTCAGACAACATTTGAAAATATTAAAGAATATTTGACAAATCCTTTTGTTCTTAGGCTGCCAAAGTTGGTAGATGTTTGATCCTATATTTAGCAATCGAAGAAAAAGCCATTGGAGCCATGTTGGCGCAGGTAGATGAAAATGGGGTTGAACATGCCATTTATTATTTATGCAAGAAGCTATTGCCATATGAGATGAAGTATAGTCAAGTTGAGAAAATATGTTTAGCTATGTATGAACTTCCAAGAAGCTACATCATTATTTTCAGTCTTATCAAATGAAAGCTGTGTTGAAATCAGATCCAATGAAATATTTGTATGAGACACACTTCTTTGGTAGGAAAATTGGCAAGATGGTTGATTCAATTGTTTGAATTTGAAATTGAATATGTAACCAAAATGATTATAAAAGGAAGGGTGGTTGAATTTCTAGCCATGAATCCAATTGAAGGTGATGAACCTTGGGAGTTGGAGTTTCCTAATGAATATTAAGGGGCAATTTGACACATCCAAAAAAGGATTGTCTCCCAAGTATAGGAGTGTCGAAGTAATAAACCCGGTGAGACCGGAGTCGATCCACGAGGAAGGGGATTTAAGCGCTACAAACTATAAGTAAGCAAATATAATATGGATGATTTAAAGATATGATAAGATAATATCAACAATATAAGTAAAGAACAAGTTCATAAACAATAAATAAGAATCACACAAGAAATCAACACAATAATAATGAAAGCTAAGGTTAGGGGATCCGCCCTTGATAATTCAAATAAGGATAAACAACCCATTTTAGTTATATGAATTATATTTGCTTTGTTACCAATATTTATACCACTTCTTGTAAATGGGTTCAAGCATCCAATGTGCCAATCATCATATGTCTACAACAAATCAAGGTTCCTAACTAGATTCATGTCGGTAAGGAAGAACCATACGACATCTAGAAAGGATCCAAGCATTTGATGTGCCAAGGATTGTCGACAATGGATCAAGACCTCCACTTTACGAGTGGTGTCAAGATTGATTAAGAAAATAAATATAAATCATATAAACAACATAAGATTATGATTATTAAGCACATATTGAGGGTTAGAGAATCTTTACTCTCATATCAAGGGTTTCACCCTTTCACCTTAGCAAGAGAGAAATTAGCAAGACATTATAAGAGAAAGAACACAAAATGCAAGAAAAAGGAAATTCATTAATAACATTAAAACAAGAGAGAAACACAATACAAGATCCCAACAAAGGCCAAGATATTCCAGCCAAGGCCAAGATGCCCTAAGGGGTCACAAGGCACCTCTATTTATAGATACATTTAGGGGCAAACTTGTCAAATTACAAAGGAATAATTGTCAAATATTAGATGCACCAACTTTGACAATTGGGGTAATTAGGTGAATTGACTTTGACCACCAATTTTGACATTGAATTTTTGAGACTTTTAATCACATGTCTTAATTAAAGTCATAGATATTTCTCTCAGCTTTCTAGAACATCTTGAGTCATACGATTTGGATACGTATTCTGAGAGATATGGTCAAAATACTGAGGCATGGTCAGGCTGGGCCGAAACTGCAGATGAGTTCATTTCAAGCCTATTTTTGGTCTACTAAGAGACCAAATTTGATGATGCTTCTGAAATACAATCTTGTAGATAATTTAATCAGCTTTCAAAACATTAAGATTTCACCATTCTGACCTATAAATAGAGAGTTATGCCCATTTTACTGGACCTATAACAAAACCAAAATTAAGAGGAAGTTAATTCCAAAGATGCAAAGACTATAAATATGCTTAAGTTGAGGAATTTAATGACACTATTAATGCAATATGATGAACTAAGCTCTTATTAAACATACATA
The DNA here is from genome assembly GCA_013180625.2 of Boswellia sacra. Lineage (NCBI taxonomy): Eukaryota > Viridiplantae > Streptophyta > Magnoliopsida > Sapindales > Burseraceae > Boswellia > Boswellia sacra. The sequence goes on along the minus strand of SNVD02011795.1, from coordinate 12,421 downwards.
TTTAAGTGTTCATCACACCCCCCAACCAGCTTATTGCTAGTCCCTAGCAATTAAAGCGTTATTATTTAGAAGTGATTTATAGAATTTTACATCTAAGGTAATCATTATTGCACTCTTCTAGATTTTATCCAAATAAACAAACTCTCAACCTTTTTTCTTTATGACTCATGTACCCTTCAGTCAAGATATCAATAAACCTTCTTTTTGTGCTCAATCAACACATGACTATGGGGCTTATTAGAAATAAGTCATATCGGTTCTAATATTTGTTAAGGCTAACAACCTTAGGTAGGGGGCATTTATTCATTATATACATTTATATTTTTTTTTCTCTTTTTTTTTGTTTTTTTTGAAGGAATGCATCTTTAACCCATGTAGCGAGCCTTAGGCTAATGACTCCCAGACCAGTTGGCCTTAGGGCATTAGGTGTTAAGACACCCCTACGAGCTTAACGACTCGGGTTGCCGATGCTTTAATTTTGCTTAGAAACTTATGGATAGTGCAATGTTCAATCCCATTAAGCTTTCTCCTTAATCCATGTAGCGAGCTTTGGGCCAATAGCTCCCAAACCAGTTGCTCTTAGGGTATTAGGTGTTGAGGCACCCCTCGGGCTTAATTGCTCGAATTAAGGAGGCTACGAGACCAAACTTATCCACAATTGCTCTCTTCTTCTCTCTTTTTTTTTACCCTTTTTTTTTTTGCTTTCACTTTTTTTTTTTAACTTTCCCCTTCCTTTTGTTGTTATCCTAAACAAAATAAAAGAACTCAAATATTGCAACATTTCATTTCGCCACCCACAATCATGCATCAAGGTATGTGTGTGTGTGAAGAAAGGTTCATGAATACTTGCTTAACGAGTACATAAGCACACAGTTTATTAAATGATAATGTTGTGAGAGTTCATAGATTTGAATAATTCAAGGTGAAATGAATAAGAGCTCCATGTTATAAAATTAAAAAATCACGACTAAATAATATCAAGTTAGCTAAAATGAGTTCACAAAATCAAAATAAAATGACAAATTGGTTAGAATGGGTTTCAAGAGTTCAAACTGGTCCTCCTTACTCTGCCATTCCTGACCTAGAATACGTCTCAAGAGGATTTGATCTCCTTACGCCGCACTCTGAATCTAATTACTAACTCGCTTTTTTTTTTTTACAGGAAAAAGAAAATTCAAAACATATTTATGTCTACTATCCTTCCCCCCCAACCAAATGAAACATTGTCCTCAATGTTTAAATGAAGAGAGATAAAGAATAGGAGACATTACCTGAAGCTTCTGTTATTCAAGAGAGATGACCTGAAAGACTTATAAAATGCTAAAAATAAAAGACAAGAAAAGAAAAAAATTACAAACAGAGATCAGATCCAATTTGCACTTTTTGTTTTGCCCTCCTGACCAATTAATTTGAGTACTAGCTGGGTCAGGTTCATACTCAACTTCTTGTAATTTGTCAAGTAACTCACCAGCAGAAGTGGCAGAAACAAGATCTTTCTCGCTGAATGAGGGATAAAATTTTGTTCCACAGCTGCATCAACAAAACTTATCAAAGGATCAAAGAAATTTTTCACATTCAACAAACCTATAGGTTTTTGAAGGAGATTCAGTTGGGCCCAAGAGGCAATTTGAAAAATTTCTTCAAAAGTCCCGAAGCCACCTGGTAAAGTAATAAAGGCGTCTGAATTGATAAGCATATGTGCCATGCGTTCATGCATACATGAGACCTGTAACTCCTTCCCAACCATTTTTCCAACAATGCTTTCTACAGCCAAAGCTTTAGGAATAACTCCTAAAACTTGAGTACCTCCTACATGTGCAGCTGTTGACACACAACCCATTAACCCGAGGCTACCTCCCTCATAAACCACATGAATCTTTCTTTCAGCCAGTAGCCTACCAAGATAATTCGCTACTTCTACGAACTCTTCACTTTTACCTGGTCGAGATCCGCATAATACACATATCCTTTGGATTCGACGTTTTGAAGTTCCCTCCATGTCTATGCAACTCTCTAACTATGTGTGAAGAAGAGAATAAGAGATGTGGTATTTATGGAGTGCAAAAAGATATGCTAATGATGATATCTATCTAGGTAGCTCGATTGTTTGTTGAAAAAGTTGACAATAATGCATAAAAATTCAAAAGATGATGAAATAAGACACCGTAAGTCAAACAAAAGATACAAATTCAAAAATGACAGCTATGAGGCATTAAAATTCAAAAATGATGGCAGGCATGCATATGTACAGTTAGTTGTGACTGTGGCTCACATCTTCCTCTGGTTTTACGTCCAGAAACGGCTTAAACACCTTCTATGAGTTGGGATATGCTTCCCATCCAGTTTTCTTATAAACTGGCAAACAGGGTCGTTTTGAGTCAGATTCCCAAGACTATAGCGTTCCTGCTCATCTCGGAATTGTGTCCACAAGTTAAAAATTTCACGCTGCACAAGTCTACAAGAATGCGTCTCAAGAGTCACTCGGATATCATCCAAAGACTCCGTACTCAGTCTATTCTTGATGAATTGTAGTTTATCCTCTCGATTATTAGACAAATATCCCAAGGAGCGGCAACGCTGGTTACAAGTCCATCTTGCACATTTGGGACAAACTTGTAACTTTTTCGCTCTTTGCTTTTTCGCGTAAGAGCTTTTTCCCATACCTGGCATGTGAGAAACAAGATTATCTGAAAATTCACAAGAGAATCGAACCATGGCTTCAATTAACCATCTTACTTCAACAGGCATACCCTTACGCATCAATATCCTTAGTCTTTCTGTGCGAGCTTTGTAAATTTTAAGCAAATCATTTGGAGGAAGAGAGGGAAAATGTTTGTGCAGATTTGAAAGAATGGTGTCCATGTGAAAATGCGAGAAAAAAAAAGAAAATGAATGTAAGGTGAGCAACAGTTTTTAGGGAACTGAAAAACCGACTTTAATAGTCACGGAGTACCGTATCCGCCACTTGACCGGGAAAAATCAATCCTTAAAAAGGATCGACTAAAGCAATGGACTCTTCATTTTGGTCAAAATTTTCAAAGAATGGTTTTAACCGTTCTCCATTAACTTTAAACACGTGACCATTCTTTGGGTTCTCAATTTCAACTGCTCCATGAGGGAAAACATTTTTAACAATGAAAGGCCCAGTCCAACGTGACCGAAGTTTACCAGGAAATAAGTGCAACCTTGAATCATATAAAAGAACTTTTTGTGAAGGTTCAAAAGATTTTCTAACAATAAATTTGTCATGAAAAACCTTCATTTTTTCTTTGTAGATTTTAGAATTTTCATAAGCCTCATTCCTGATTTCTTCAAGTTCACTCAGTTGGAGTTTTCGTAACTTGCAAGCATCATTCAAGTTTGGGTTAAATGTTTTAATGGCCCAATAAGCTTTATGTTCAATTTCCACCGGCAAGTGACAAGGTTTTCCATAAACTAATCTATAAGGAGACATTCCCAATGATGTTTTGAAAGCAGTTCGGTAAGCCCAAAGTGCATCATTAAGTCTTAAAGACCAATCTTTACGATTTGGGTTAACCGTTTTTTCTAAGATCTGTTTTATCTCCCTATTAGCTAATTCAACTTGTCCACTTGTTTGTGGGTGATAAGGTGTAGAAATTTTATGGGTTATTCCATATTTCTTTATTAAAGTTTCAAATGGTTTGTTACAAAAATGTGTACCCCCATCACTAATAATGGCTCGAGGAATTCCAAATCTACTCAAGATATTCTCCTTCAAGAATTTGACAACTGTTTTGTGATCATTGTTTCGACATGGAATTGCCTCGACCCATTTTGAAACATAGTCTACTGCAACAAGGATGTACACAAAACCAAATGACAGTGGAAAGGGTCCCATAAAATCAATACCCCAACAGTCAAAGATTTCAACGACAAGAATGGGATTCAACGGCATCATGTTTCTTTTTGAAATAGATCCCAATTTTGACAATTTTCACACGTTTTGCAAAATGCATGTGCATCTTTAAATAAGGTGGGCCAATAAAATCCACATTGCAAGATCTTAGCAGCTGTTTTTCTAGATGAAAAATGTCCTCCACATGCTTCAGAATGACAAAAGTTAATGACACTACTTACCTCATTGTCGGGTATGCATCTTCTTATTATTTGGTCCGGACAATATTTGAAAAGATATGGGTCATCCAATAAAAATTTTCACCTCGGTTAAAAATTTCCTTTTGTCTTGAGCATTCCAATGAGGTGGCATTTTTCCTGTTGCAAGAAAATTTACAATGTTAGCAAACCAAGGTACAGTAGCAATAGAAAATAAAAATTCATCGGAAAAGAATCATTGATAGGTGAAGTTTCAATTAATGTCTCTGTCGTTAGTCTTGAAAGATGATCTGCAACGACATTTTCGGCTCCTTTCTTATCCTTTATTGTGATGTTAAATTCTTGGAGCAATAAGATCCACCGTATCAATCTAGGTTTTGCATCCTGTTTAGATATTAAATATCTCACAGTTGCATGGTCAGTGTAAACAATTGTCGGAGAACCAATTAAATAGAACGAAATTTGTCCAATGCAAATACTACTGCAAGTAGTTCTTTTTCAGTTGTTGTGTAATTCATTTGCGCATCATTTAAAGTCCTACTTGCATAGTATATGACATAAGGCTTACCTTTTTTTCTTTGTCATAAGACAGCACCAACGGCATAGTCACTTGCATCACACAACAAGTCAAAAGGCAAGGACCAATCAGGAGATTGCATAATTAGAGCAGTTGTTAAAATTCCAATTAATTTATCAAAGGCATTTTGACATTCTTGAGTCCATTCAAAAGAAGTGTCTTTTATTAAGAGGTTACAAAGAGGTTTATATATAGCACTAAAATTTCTTATGAACCTCCTATAAAATCCAGCATGCCCTAAGAATGAACGAACCTCTTTGACTGTGTTTGGTTGAGGCAAATGGGAAATTAATTCCACTTTTGCTTTGTCCACTTCGATTCCCTTAGAAGACACCACTTGGCCTAAGACAATTCCCGAAGTGACCATATAATGGCATTTTTCACAATTCAAAATAAGACCTTTGTCTATTCTTTTTAGGACTTTTTCTAAGTTTTCAAGACAATTGTCAAAAGAGTTTCCAAAGACAGTTAAATCATCCATGAAAACTTCCAAACAATGCTCAACCATGTCACTGAAAATGCTTAACATGCATCTTTGAAAAGTGGCTGGGGCATTACAAAGTCCAAAAGGCATTCTCCTAAATGCAAAAGTGCCGAAGGGGCACGTGAATGTGGTCTTTTCTTGGTCTTCAAGTGCAATGGGAATTTGGTAATAGCCTGAGTATCCATCAAGAAAGCAGTAGTAGGAGTGCCCTGCTACTCTTTCAAGAATTTGGTCAAGAAATGGTAAGGGAAAATGGTCTTTTCTAGTGACAGCATTTAATTTTCTATAATCAATGCACATCCTCCAACTAGATGAGACTCGAGTTAGCAATGATTCCCCCTTTTCATTTTTAATTACTGTAATGTCAGATTTCTTAGGTACTACTTGTGTAGGGCTTACCCACTTGCTATCAGAAATGGGGTAGATAATTTTCACATCAAGTAGTTTAAGAACTTCAGCCCTAATAACCTCTTTCATATGTGGATTCAATCTCCTTTGAGGTTGTTAAGATGTTTTGGCATTTTCCTCTAAATGTATTCTATGTGTGCAAATTAAAGGGTTAATGCCTTTTATGTCTTTTAAAGTCCATCCGATTGCATTTTTATGCTTTTTAAGCACTTCTATCAACTTACCTTGTTGCTCGCATGTGAGGGATGAAGAAATTACCACCGGATATGTCTGATTCTCCCCAAGATATGCATATTTCAATCCTTCAGGTAAGGGCTTCAATTCTAACTTGGGAGCTTCCTCTTCCTTGCTTTCATTCATTTGCCCCAATTCTTCGAATCTTGATTTTGAGCCTTTTTCCATCACCTGTGCACAATCCAATAAAGAACATATATCAGAAAGATCAGACTCTAGTTCCATACTTGATTCTAATGAATTCACCAAACAAGTTTCCAAAGGGTCAGAAGAACTCCCTTTTTGGATGTGATCTTCCACAATAGATTCAATCACATTGGCCTCATCAATTTCATCTTCTTCTTCATTTGGTTGTTTGCACATATTAAAAACATTAAGTTCCAATGTCATGTTCCCAAATGATAGCTTCATGACTCCATTCCTGCAATTAATCAAAGCATTAGAAGTAGCTAGAAATGGAACCCTAAAATAACAGGAATTGAATTGCTTACTTCCACTGGTTGTGTGTCCAAGACAATAAAATCCACTGGGTAAATGAATTTATCGACTTGAACTAACACATCTTCTACTACTCCTCTTGGTACTTTAATTGATCTATCAGCAAGCAAAAGAGTCACAAAAGTCGGTTTTAACTCACCTAGATTGAGTTTCTGAAAAACCGAATATGGAAGCAAATTCACACTAGCACCAAGATCAAGTAAAGCTTGTTCAATTTTATGCTCTCCAATAACACATGAAATTGTAGGACAACCTGGATCCTTATATTTCACTGTATTATTATTTTGAAGAATAGCACTTACTTGCTCGGCTAGAAAGGCCTTCTTTTTCACATTTAGTTTTCTTTTCACAGTGCACAAGTCTTTCAAAAATTTTGCATAAGAAGGTACCTGTTTGATCACATCAAGCAAGGGAATGTTGACCTTTACTCTGTTTGAAAATTTCAAAGATTTCAGAATTGTGAGTTGGCTTCTTTTGTGTGGCTAATGCTTGAGGAAATGGAGGCACAGATGAGGATTTGGTTTCCTCTTCGCTAGGTGTTGGTTTGGCAACCTCTTCCTGCCCTTTAGAGATCGATTCTTCTTCTTTCTCACAAGGGTTAGGAATATGTTTTTCAACAACCTTACCATTGCGAAGGGTCATGACTGACTTGGCTTGGTCAAAATAATGGTTATTTGAACTCCCTGCATTTGAGTTAGATTGATCTTTAGGGTTTTGCAATGTTTGAGAAGGAAATTTTCCCTTCTCTTGGATGCTAAATGTAGATCAAATTTTGCAAGAGTTTTGACAAATTTGCTAATGTTTGAGCAGTTTGACTATTGAAAGTCTCTTGCTTTGTAATGAATGAATGCAATGTTTCTTCAAAGTCATTCCTAGGAGGAGGAGCATATGCATGATCATGAGAATTTTGAAAATTTTGTCGTGTTTGAAAAGGGACTTGTGAAGATTGTGCATGATTGTCATTTTTCCAGCTAAAATTTGGATGATTTCTCCAACCAGGATTGTAGGTTTGTGAATATGGATTGTGATTTGGCCTTTTGAAAGTGTTCAAGGCATTGGCTTGCTCATGGAGACATTCCCTAAAGGCAGGCAAAGTTGGGCAATCATCAGTAGAATGGTCATTGTCATTACAAATGTTACAGACATTTTCTTAAATATAATTTAATTGACCACTCTTTTTCATTTCTAAAGCCTCGATTTTTCTAGCTAGGGATGCATATTTGGCTTAAAGGTCATGGTCTTCCCTAAGGTTGTAAATTCCTCTATTGGATGTCGAGGTTGGGGTCTTGCTTGGTACCTCATAGGTGCCAGCAGTGTCCTAATTTTGTGCCTTTTCTGCCAAGGAATCTAGGAAGTCAAGTGCTTCCTTAGGGTCTTTTTCTTTAAATTCTCCATTACAGATTAGTTCTACTAGTTGCCTATCTTGAGGTGTAAACCCTTCATAGAAGTGTGCAACTATTCTCCAAGTTTCAAAACCATGGTGAGGACAGGTATTAAGTAGTTCCTTATACCTATCCCAACATTGGTAAAGGGTTTCCCTTTGTTTTTGAGAGAAATCAGAAATTTGTCTTTTAAGAGAATTTGTTCTATGGGTAGGAAAAAAAATTTTCAAAAATTGTTGTTTCATCTCATCCCATGAACTGATGGAATTCGACCTCAAATTTTGTAGCCATGTTCTAGCTTTTTCTTTTAAAGAAAAAGGAAAAAGCTTTAATCTAATGGTGTTTATAGAAGAACATTATAATAGAAAGAAAATAAAATGCAAGAAAAAGGAAATTCATTAATAACATAAACACACAAAACACAATACAAGATCCTAGCCAAAGCCAAAATGTTCCAGCCAAGGCCAAGATGCCCTAATGGGTCACAAGGCACCTCTATTTATAGATACATCCAGGGGCAAACTTGTCAAATTACAAGGGCATAATTGTCAAATATTAGTTGTAAATATCTTTGACAATTGGGATCATTAGGCACCGACTTTGACCATCAATTTTGACATCGAAATGTTGTGAATTTTAATCACATGTCTTCATGAAAGTTGTAGATATTTCTCTCAGCTTTCTAGAACATATTGATTTGCACAATTTGGATACGTATTTTGAGAGATACGGTCCAAATACTGAGGCCTGGTCAGACTGGGCCGAGACTGTAGATGGGTTCACTTCAAGCCCAATTTTGGTCCACTAAGAGCCCGAATTTGATGATGCTTGTGAAATGAAATCTTGTAGAAAATTAAATCAGCTTTCAAAAACATTAAGAATTGCACCATTCTGATCTATAAAAAGAGAGTTATGCCCATTTTACCGAACCTGTAACAAAACCAAAATTAAGAGAAATTAATTCCAAAGATGCAAATGCTACAAATATGCTTAAGTTGAGGAATTTAATGACACCATTAATGCAATATGATGAACTAAACTCTTATTAAACATGCATATTTAAGTGTTCATCAAGAATGTAACCAGTATATCCATGCATCTCAAGTTTTAGGTACTAACATCCATCTAATAAAGGTATATAAAGATCAACATGATTGTACAAAGTTAACTAGGACTAATGAGATGAATTTCGCATGATTGCTAGGTATTTTGCTAACCATTAAGGTTAAAACAAATTTGGACATTGAATTCATGCTTATAGGATTAAGAAACAAGTTTGGATTGCAACCTAGCAAGTAGAAGGTGTATGAGGCAAAGGTCAAGGCTTTGGAGATGATAGGTCAGGATCACTCACAAGGTTATAACATGATGGATAGGTATGCAAATGCATTTGCTTATATCAAACCCAAATAGCAAGGCCATTATTTGGTTGATGCATATCTTATATCCTCAAATCCTAAGTTTAATGGGGTATTTATTAGTTTTCCATCTCAAAAAATAGGTTTCATTGAGGGTTGTAGACCTTTAATTGGTCTAAATACGTGCCATTTAAAGAGGCCTTTTGGTGGAGGTTTGTCGCCTACTGTATTATTGGATTGCAATAATGGTGACTTTCTAATTGCAATGGTTGTGTGTGAGGTTTAAAGAATTGTCACTTGGACATGGTTTATAAGGTTGCTTGCAGAGTATATTGGTGGAGTTGATGCACCAGGCATGCCAGTGTGCTTAATGGTAGATAAACAATTTACAACTTGCCCTAACTGAGTGTTAGCCATATGTAGGGATGAGATTTTGTACAACACACATATACACCAAATGTAAGAGGAAATTAATCAAAAATGAGATAAAAAAACTCCTCTTTCAAACAATTAAAGCTTCAAATAGACGTAATTTTGAGTCTACAATGAAGGAGATTCAAACATTATTCCCTACTACAAACAAGTACATCAGTTACATTCCTCCTCTCTATTGGTCAAGGCATGCACATGAAACTAGAATAAAGAATGATCATGTAACAAATAAAATGTCAAGAAGTTTCAATTCCTAGATTAATCACACAGGATCCCTGCCTATCTTGGCAATGTTGGGGGAAATATGGAAGGAAATTATAAATCAAACAAGGGAGAGAGGTAGTGAGACTTCATTAGCTTAATTTACATATTGCATGTATTTGTTTAATTGTTTGAAAATTTCTAATTTTTTTCTTTTTGTTTGTAGGTTTGGGGAATGTCAAAAATGGCATACTGAGTTCCCACCAAACGTGATAAAGAAACTGAGACCCTATGGAGATCTATGTAGGAATATGACAGTAGTTTGGGGTGGAATCTTGACTTTGAGGTGGTATAGGAAGGGAGGGTTTTCTTGGTAGATCAACAAAACCATACATGTTCTTGTGGTAAATTTCAAGTTTCCAACCTCCCTTGCAAACATGTAATTGGGTGTATCAATGATAGAAGACTGAATGGCATTAATTATATGGCAAATATATTGAACAAAGGGCACTATATGAAGACTTACACTCATATCATAAGGCCTCGTCGAGATAGAAAGGAGTGGCCTGAAGTGCAATGTAATGAAATGGAGCCACCTACCATAACGAGGAAGGCAGGAAGACCAAAAATATCAACGAGAAAAGGAGCAAAAGAGGGGCAACGATTTGGTAAAAGGAATATGTAGTTCACTTTGAAGTGCACTATGTGTAAAGAGCTGGGCCACAACAAAAGTACCTACCCTGAGACAAGGAAAACAACTATTGGAGTCACTACTTAAGAAAAAAATCAAAGCAAATGGAAATTATAATTATTTTCTCTTTGTTATGCACTAATTGTTTTTTGTTACATGTTTCAAGATCCAAATGGTGGAGGACCTGATGTTGTTCAAGTTGGTAGCTTATAGCCGACAATCCTTGAGTGATTGGCAATGGCAGGATTATCATTTTGGTGGGCAAAGACTTTGCTCAAGTTCCTGCTTTTTGGGGAGTAAACATTACCAAGTAATAGTTCATTGTGATAGGGTAAAGATTCTGAATGGCTTTTGTTTTCATTTTTTATGGTTGTTGGTTTAAGTACTTGGACATTAAATTCAAATGGCTACTGGTTTAAATATGTTGTTTGTGGGGTTTGAGTATATGTGTAGCTTGAGTTTGTGTGTTATGTATAATAATTTGGCTACTTGAAGGCTTGAGACATTACAACAAATGGAAGCAGCTGTTGAAAATTATTGTGGCTGCTGAAATCATGTCTACTGGAGTTAATAATTTGAAGCAATAGTTGGCATGTGTATCTACAAAATATAATTAATGTGGGTTTGGTGATTTAGGAAAATCCTCTTACCATTTCTTACTACTGCCTAATTATGCTTTAACTTGAAAATTATTTGATTGACTATTTTCCATTTCTATTTGTTTACTGATTTTTATGATTTTCTATGCATAGAAGTAATTTTTGGTGCAAACTCTGCACTTAAGTTTTTAAGTGGAGTTTAAGCTTTGGAGTTATTTTCCAATTCATATGAACCTGGCTACTGGAGTTTGAGTTCCATTTTTGAGCTATAAGAATTAGGAAGCTTTGGCTGCTGGAGTTTTAGTTCAATCTATGTGTTGTATGAATTCAATTCGGCTACTAGAGTTTTAGGCTTTAGGCTACTAGAGTCTTAGGCTACTAGAGATTAAGCTCAATTTGTATGTTGTATGAATTAGGAAGCTTTGGCTAATGGCCAGTACAAGAAAAATGCTCATATTTGGCGATTTTTGGCCGCCAAATAAGTATATATTTGGCGTTCTTAAAAGCGCCACCAATGGCACGCCAAATATAGTCAATATAGCGGTCGGTCAACCTGCCAAATATGCACCTGACTATACTTGACGGTTTTTGGCCGTCAAGTATAAATAATTTTAAAAATTAAAAAAATATATATACTTGGCAGTTTTTAGTCGCCAAGTATTCAAAAAAAATTTTATATATATATATATATATATAATACTTGGTTGTTTACTAACTACCAAATATATATAATAGGTATTTTAAAAATTTAAGAAATTCATAATCTATATCATTTGTCATATTAAACAAATTTCTCATAAAACAAGCATTAATCCTCGAATCAATCACACTTTATCATATATCAAAAATCCATATAACAATCAATCACACTTAGATGCTAGTTAACAATATATAATCACTTGAATCTTTAAAAACTAAGGCCCTTAAAGGATTGATAACGTATGTAAAGCATAAATTTAACAAAACATATTGGAAGGAAGTAGATATATGTAAACACAGTCATGCTTACATAATCTCTAAAATAAGTAATAGCTCTTTCAGCACACATTTCCAAGCTCTCACCATTGGGCGGAGGAATGTCATAACTTCGACGCCACACATGAACTTGTTCCTCCTCATATCTATCAATTGTTTCTTACTTATTTAGACCTTGTAATTCCTCATACCTAAAGAGAACAAAAGTTCATAATTTGAGCATAAGGGTGGGAAAAAGATCCAAAAAAATGGGAACAGAAGACAAGAAGGAAGACCGGGATAATAGAGGTAGAATGGTTATACTCTTTCATTCAATTGTCAAGTTGCTATAACGGGAATGGATTGCTTCACAGTGTTTTCACTGAAATTCTGACTCCAAACCCTTGCCTATACATTCTTATTGTGCATAATAATAGGCATTTGCTAGCAATTAACAATTAATGAATTAGTAGTTAGCAGTTAAGAAGCCACTAAGTAACAAATCTCTGATGTAGCTAGTCAAACGAAT
>SNVD02011788.1:0-56933 GCA_013180625.2 Boswellia sacra | reverse complement strand
AAATCACCCTCAACCAATTCAGATTTAGTTACACATATTCAATCAGACTAACAAATCCAATACAGAGAAATTCCAGAATTGAAAAGGAAAGAAAGAACTTAGCAAATTCTTTGAAAATCTTCTTTGGAGATGAATCTTCTTGGAATTGTAGTTCCTCCTCTTTCAAAATCTTCTTTCTCCTTCAAGAACTCCAAGGGATGAGAGAAATCCAGAAATGCAGCCTCCTCCCACGTGTTCCCCTCTTCAAGTTATGAAAATAAAACCCTAAAATGTGTTTAAATACTCTGCTACAGTGACTTGCTACAGTGCCCCGTATTATACATGCTACAGTGCTTGTGGAATTATATTTCTATACATCTCACACTGTTTTGATTACAACTTTTGGTACACTGAATGGATTTATAAACCGTAAATTTCTCAAGAAAATAGACTTCGAGAGCTTTCCAACGGTATATAACATGTCGTCGGGTTCATTGTATATCAATACAATTAAATCCGAGAAGATCACTGACTAGCAGAGGTGAAATGAAGGGTTTTACTCCATTTTTGTGCAAGTTGCTCCAAAACTCCTACAAACATCAAAACCACACAAAAACATAAAAAATACCAAGGAATATAGCAAAGAAACATGGACGAATTGATATGAAAATGATATATAAATAGACACTTATCAAAGTCCCGCACACTTAGACTTTGCTAGTCCTCGAGCAACTACGACAATATGAAATAAAACTAAACCGAAACAGAATCAATAAAAAAATTTAAAACACACAAATGCTTCATCTTGCAAATAGGCCTCAAAGATTGTACTTAATTATAACCCAAGGAAAACTTCAAAATAATGTACTTGATCAAGAATCTCATTACAAAGATTAGTTTCGCTCTACTTCAATTCCTCAAGTGTGTGTGTGTAGGCCATTCTCACCTAATCATTTGTAACCCGGATGAGTTTATGCATAAAAATGAATCATATTTAATATTGAAGATGTGTGTATAAATGAACTCCATAGGCCTGCTTTTCAAGTCACTCTCAACTAATGTAGACATGCACAACACCAAGGATCAAGTAGGACTTTATTAAGCTTGTAACGTTTGGCTTGGGTGAAGGTATGATAAAAGATAATAATTTGGCTCAAATCACCACAAACACATAAATCATTCAAGACTATGTAGAGCTCAACCCTATACCACAACTTTATTTCAATTCACTAGGTTACTCCCCCAAATTTATTTAGAACACTCAATCTTTTTTTTTTTTTTATAGAAAACAAAAGAAAACTACACCCCCATACTTTGTTGTTTCATTCTTTTTAAGAACACTGAAGGGTATAGATCTCTTATTTTTCTTTTTTTGTTCTCTTTTTTTTTCTTTTTTTTATTACATTTCCCCTCCCCCACACTTAAACAACACATTGTCCTCAATGTGTAAGTACGTGGACGATAAGTACAGATCGGTTTTTTTTTCTGTTTTTCTTTTTTTTTTTTTAACACAATAGAACTCACTTGTATTGCTCATGACACATCCCAACCTCCTCTAACTTCCCAAAACCAGAACATAGCTCAAAATTTAATTGTGAACGATCTACATGCCCATAGGTAAGGGATAAATCATACGATGGCTATTGGCTTTTAAGAATTCATCGATGTCGCTTCACGGACATACCATTTATCGTGCGTTTGTAAAATAGAAAAATATGCGTATCTCTTTCTTCCTTTAACAGCCAAACCATGTGACTCAATTAGGCCCCCCGGCGCATATATACCCCGGCCCGATGAACATTTCAATCAAGGCTGGCTATTAAGGCTCAAACGGTCCAAAGATGGCCTAAATCATTTCCCCAATGTTGCACAGTCTAGGATTTCGCCTCGAGTGACCATCAAACAAGTTCTAGAATTCATTGAAATCTGAGAAAACATTTAAATTACATAAACTTTCTCTAAGTGAACAAATAACTCAGTGATAATAGCTCAGTGCTCAATGTTGCGCAAGGAATCAAAAAGCAAAGCGAAAACTAATAAACATTTCAAGCACACAGATCCATGCATCATTTATCATTTTCCAAGAGTTATTCTTAATTCAATCATTATCTTATCATCGACACCCAAAATGCAAGAAAAGAGGTACGTGGCGTTGTTACACCTGAGTCAAGATTGTATATTTCAAAAATCCTTAGGACCAGTAGCCCGCAGACTTAAGGTTTCCAGCCTATATACCTTTATTATGAAAGAACAAAACAAGAAACAAGACACTTCAAATAACATGAAATAAACAAACTACAGATTTATTTAGAGAGAATGCGTTTCAAGGGTTAAAGAAAACCCATATTCTGCCATTCTCAGGTTTTTCCACAATTGTTTTTTTTTTAAAATCAAAACTGATAAAGAAAAAAACACATAACAACTCTAAATTACGCAAAACTAAACTCACTCATAAAATAACAAAGTTCAACAGGTCAGCAAACAAAAACAAGCTAGTTAGAATGGGTCTAAAAAGTTTAGAAGTTAGCCTCCTTATTCAGCCATTATGGATTGAAGAGATCCAGAATGCGTTTCAAGAGAACTTGAACCTTTTAAGCCACCACTCTAAAAACCGAGATTAGAAAATATTACCTGGGACGAAAGAAATAACCTGAAAAAACTCAAAAGAAATGACATGAAAAATCTCAAATAAACACACTAAAAAGAAAGCAAACAAAAACGAAGAAAACCAGCAAATAGAGATTACAGATGGAGGGTTAAATCCAGTTGACGCCTTTTGTTGCCTTCTCCAAAACAATTTATCCGAGCCATTGTTGGATCAGGTGAATAGACGAATTCTTGTAGTTTGTCAATTAACTCTCCTGCAGTTGAAGCTGTAACCAGCATTTGCATTGCTGACGGTGAGATGAAATTTTTTTCTACAGCTTGATCAAGAAAGGACAACAAACCATCAAAAAAATTATTAACATTTAACAAACCAATGGGTTTCCGATGGATGTTTAGCTGTGCCCAAGAGGTGATTTGAAATATCTCCTCTAATGTCCCATAACCACCGGGCAAAGCTATAAATGCATCAGATTTAATGACCATATGTGCAATACGCTCATGCATGCTAGAGACCTGTAACTCTTCCCCGATTGTGTGGCCTACGATATCTCGTATAGCTAATGGTTTAGGGATAATGCCGAGAACTTTGCTCCCTCCTAGGGATGCAGCTGTCGACACACACCCCATTAACCCAAGACTACCCCCTCCATAAATCAATTAATACCCCTCGCAGCTAATGTCCTACCAAGATCAAGAGCTGCTGTGGTAAACTCTCCATCTGTACCAAATTGCGATCCGCAAAATACGCATATATTGCGGAATCGCCGAATTGGTGTTTTCTCCATTTCTACAAGTGCTCTAATCTTGTGTAAGACACATTAGATATTATGCTTTTCAGTTGCAAGACAGGTTATGGAATGACATATGAAAATATGCAGAATGTATATATACACCCATAAAACTCTCAAAATTAGACACATGGGGACATACTTTCGGTGGGGGTTGCTCGATGCAGATTTACCGCCCCAAGATTTGAAAAAAAGAGATATGCTTTCGGCGAGGGTTTGACAAAACCTACACACTTGTCTCCCACGTGAAGCATGGAAAATGGAGATACACTTTCGGCGGGAGTTGACAAAACCCCCACACTTGTCTCCCACGTGAAGCATAAAAAATAGAGATACACTTCGGTGGAGGTTGACAAAACCTCCACACTTGTCTCCCACGTGTACTTATGCCAAAGGTTAGTCATATGGTTTGTCAAAAAGAAAAATTGAAATTAAAACAAACAAAATCAACAAACAACAACAACACAAAAACAACATTGATAATCAGATCAAACGAAAACAAGAAAAAATAAAATTCGACAACAACAACACACATTCAAATATACAAGTAGTTGTGATTGTGGCTCACATCTTCCTCTGGTTTTACGTCCAGTAACGGTTGAAACGCCTTTCATGAGTCGGGGATTTGCTTCCCATCCAGTTTTCTTATAAACTGGCAAACAGGGTCGTTTTTAGTCAGATTCCCTAGACTATAACATTGCAATTCCACGAAATTGTGTCCATAAATTAAGAAATTCACGCTGAACAAGTCCACAAGAATGTGACTCGAGAGTTAACAAAACATTATCCAGCGACTCATTACTCAAACCATTCTTAATAAATGAAAGTTTATCTTCTATATTCCTGGACGCAAAACCTAATGAACGACAAGTCTGGTTACAATTCCATCTAGCACATTTATAACATACTTGTAACCGTTTCGCTCTTCGCCTCTTGGTGTAGTAGCTCTTTCCTAGACCAGGCATGTATTTTGCGAGATTAATGTCCGGCTCACCGGACAATCTCACCTTGGCTTCGATAAGCCATCGGATATCAGCAGACACATTTAGGAGCATCAATGCCCAAAGTCTAGTAATCCGTACTTTATAAATTTTAAACACAGCATTTTGAGGAAGTGAAGGGAAATATTTACGACGGTTCGATAGAAAGATATCAGCATCCATTGAAGAGAAGAAAAGGAGAGATATTACCGATAATGCGATTGAGTTTGTTCTTCTCCCAGATATGCACGTTTCAAACCTTCGAACAATGGCTTCAACTCTCGTTTGAATGTTTCCTCAAGCTGTTGCACAACTGAACTCGAAGCACGGATAATCAAATTAAACACAGGAAAAGAAAAGAAAAGAAAAGAAAATAGAGACACATAAAAGAAATAAAAACACAAGAGCAAATGAAAGTCAAAAAACAAACAACAAAGCAAATGAGACAAATGGCAAAGAGAGATAAAACCTGATCAAGTATAATAGCCCATGAGAGGAATCTCCTCGAAACACAAAAATTGATCAATACTACCTTCTTTTCTTTGTCTATTTTTATTTATATTTCAAAAACATTGGGTTGCCTCCCAATAAGCGCTTGGTTTAACGTCCTCAGCCTGACGTTATCTGTCCTCACCCATCAAGATAAGTTAGCTCGTAGAGAGGTACCTCATCGATGTCCTGCATCACTGAATTCTCATAGTAAGGCTTCAACCTGTGCCCATTCACCTTGAATACTTTATCCGTTTTTAAGATCTTGATTTCCACTGCACCATGGGGAAAAACATTAGTAATAACAAAAGGTCCAACCCATCGAGATCGTAATTTACCTGGAAATAACGTGAGGCGAGAATGAAATAAAAGAACTTTCTGTCCCACTTCAAAATTCTTCCTGGAGATCATTTTATCATGAAATGCCTTAGTTCTCTCCTTGTAAATTCTGGAATTCTCATAGGCATCATTTCTAAGTTCTTCCAATTCTTGAAGTTGAAGCTTCCTTTGTTCTCCAGCAGCATCCATCTCCATGTTACAAAGCTTTACTGCCCACCATGCTTTGTGTTCGAGCTCTAACGGAAGGTGACATGGCTTACCATAGACTAACTGTAACGAGGACATACCAAAGGTGTGTAAGCAGGTCCCGGTTATGCCCAAAGTGCATCATTAAGTCGTAGGCTCCAATCTTTTCTGTTCCGATTCACTGTCTTCTCGAGAATGGACTTGACTTCTCGATTTGAAACTTCAACTTGACCACTAGTTTGTGGATGATGTGCAGTAGACAACTTGTGAGTGATGTTGTATTTCTTGAGCAAGGCTTCAAATGATCGGTTGCAGAAGTGTGTCCCTCTATCGCTAATCATGGCTCTTGGTGTTCCAAATCTCGCAAAACTGTTAGATTTCACAAAATCTACAACAACTTTAGAATCATTAGTTCTCGTAGCTTTTGCTTCCACCCATTTAGAAACATAATCCACAGCAAGTATAATGTAAACATTATCAAATGATGAAGGAAAAGGACCCATGAAATCAATACCCCACACATCAAAAATCTCGACAATAAGTATAAGGGTTTGTGGCATTTGATTTTTGGCACTTAAATTACCTGTCCTTTGACAACAGTCACAAGCTTTGCAGAAGAGATATGCATCTTTGAACAATGATGGCCAGTAGAATCCACAATCAAGAACTTTGAGGGTTGTTCTTTTTGGTCCGAAGTGACCTCCACATGCATAAGAATGACAGAAGGTTAAAATTGAATTAAATTCAGATTCAGAAATGCACCTTCTTATCACTTGGTCAAAACAATGCTTCCATAAGTACGGATCATCCCATATGTAGTACTTGGCAATGTTCTTGATCTTGTCTCTTTGAGCTCGAGTCAAGTCATGTGGTAGCTTCTTCGTAACTAAGTAATTGATAATATCTGCATACCAAGGCGCTACTACATGTAGAGACAGCAATTGTTCATCCGAAAAACTTTCTTGTAATGGCAGTACATCCTCATCATGGATAATGCGACTGAGATGGTCTGCAACTAAGTTTTCACTTCCCTTCTTATCTTTGATCTCCAAGTCCAATTCCTGTAAAAGGAGTATCCACCTGATAAGCCTTGGTTTTGCATCTTTCTTTGTGAGCAAGTACCTCAAAGCTGCATGATCAGAATAAACGGTTACTTTAGTACCAATCAAATAAGATCGAAACTTTTCTAAAGCAAAAATAACCGCTAGCATCTCTTTCTCAGTGGTAGAATAATTAAGTTGAGCATCATTTAAAGTCCGAGATGCATAGTAAATGGCATGTGGAATTTTGCCAATTCGTTGACCCAAAACGGCACCCACACCGTAGTCACTTGCATCGCACATGATCTCGAATGGATGATTCCAATTAGGAGATTGGATTACTGGAGCCGAAGTCAAGAGTTCCTTCAGTTTCTCAATTGCCTCTTTGCATTTCTCATCAAATTCAAAGGCCACATCATTCTGTAATAATCTGCATAGGGGCAATGCTATCTTCGAGAAATCTTTGATGAATCTACGATAAAAACCTGCATGACCAAGAAACGAACGAATATCCCTCATACTCGTGGGAGGTGGTAAGGAACATATAAGATCTATCTTGGATTTATCCACCTCTATACCCTTAGCAGAAATAACATGTCCCAAAACTATACCCTGATCTACCATAAAATGACATTTCTCCCAATTCAGAACGAGGTTAGTTTCTATACATCTTTGAAGTATAAGGGTAAGGTTGTCAAGGCATTTATCAAAAGAATCACCAAAAACACTAAAGTCATCCATAAATACTACAATGATGTTCTCAACATAATCAGAGAAAATACTTACCATACACCTTTGAAAAGTGGCAGGGGCATTGCAAAGACCGAATGGCATGCGTCGATAGGCAAATGTACCGAATGGGCATGTGAATGTAGTTTTCTCTTGATCCTCAAGGGCAATGACAATCTGATTATATCCTGAATATCCATCAAGAAAACAATAGTGAGAATGACCTGCTAACCTCTCCAGCATTTGATCAATGAATGGCAAAGGAAAGTGATCCTTACGAGTTGCTGAATTGAGCTTCCGATAATCAATACAAACTCGCCAGCCGGTTTGGATACGAGTGGGAACTAGCTCATTATTTTCATTCTTAACCACCGTAACACCATATTTCTTTGGAACAACTTGGACTGGACTCACCCACTTGCTATCCGAAATTGGATAAATCACACCCACATCTAACAATTTCAGGATTTCTTTCTTGACAACTTCCATCATTGGAGGATTCAACCTCCGCTGTTCTTCTCGAGTGGGCTTGGATCCTTCTTCTAATAAGATACGGTGCATGCATATGCTGGGCTATACCTTTGATGTCAGCGATTGTCCACCTCAAGGCTGTTTTTTGTGATCTCGAAGCACTCGGATGAGTTTCTCCTTCTTGTAATGGTGCAAGGCCCTTTGCTCTTATGACTGGTAGTGTCTTTCTCACCAGGGAATACCATGCTTCAATGGACGGAAGAGGCTTAAGCTCCAAGGCAGGTGCTTCATCACAGAAGAAGAAGTTTCGTCATTAGATTAAAGGCAATTCACTTTAGCGAACATCATACCTGTTTGTGGTGATAGCTTATAGTCTCATTCAAGCTTGCCACAGCTTCCTCCACTTCTTTAGACACTTGTATCAACTTCCTCGATTCTCTGAAATTTTCTGCCCCAATGTGCTCACTAATGGCTAATTCCAATGCATCCTTGCGAGTTAACTCAAAAAGTTGTTGTGCCAAAGAATCAATAACATCAACTGCAAAAACAGAATGCAAGTCACTAGGGTACTCATTGCCTCAAAAATATTGAAACGGATCACCTCGCCATCAAACTCCATGGTGAGAGTGCCATCATGAACATCATCTGAGTTCCGGCAGTTTTCCAAGAATGGCCTCCCCAAAAGAATCGGTGTTGGATTGGGTGATGTCTCATCCTCCATTTCCAGAACATAGAAGTCTGCTGGAAAAACCAATTGATTTACCTGCACAAGCACATCTTCCACAACTCCTTTGGGATATGCATTAGAACGATCAACAAGTTGAATTACAATACCAGTTTTCGCAAGGGGTCCAAGATTCAAAGAAGCATAAATAGAATATGGCATGACATTAATAGATGCTCTAAATCTAACATAGCTCTTTCAAACTTGGTATTACCAATGGTGCATGGAATGGTGAACGTACCTGGATCTTTGCATTTCGGAGGAATTTTTCTTTGCAATACAGCTGAAACAATTTCCCCCACACTTACCTTCTCATTTCCTTTCAACTTCCTCTTGTTGGTGCATAACTCCTTCAGAAATTTTGCATAACGAGGTACTTTTCTTGATAGCACCAAAAGTGATCTATTTCTCGATATTAGCGAAAGTTCCAGGGATTTCCTGTTCTTGTTCCTCCTTCTTTGATTTTCAATCTGCTATGAAAGGTGGGGGAGTACATTAAAGGGAATATTATTTTTTGGGATTTACTTAGGAAGATATGTTTTATTCATGGTAGAAGTGGTATCATCCCCTTCATCAATTTGTGATTTCTTTGGTGGAAACTCTAATTGCTTCCCACTTCTCAAAGTTACAGCACTAGCATTCTCTCTTGGATTGATCACCGGCTGAGAAGGTCATTTTCCTGAGCTTTGACTCTCAAATTTGCTCATGTTAGTGGCCAATTGTCCCATTTGATTTTCCAGGTTTTGGATACTTGCCCTAGTTTTCTGCTGAAATTGTATTGTGTTAGTGGCAAGTGCTTTAACAATATCCTGGAGAGACGTACCTGAATTTTGTGGAGCTAGTTGTGGTGCTGGTTGTGGTAGTGCTTGAAATGGTTGCTGCACCCTTGGTTGATTGAAACCTGGTGGTCGATTTGGTATCGCATTTGGGGCAATTGGTTGATGATTCCCATATCTTAAATTAGGGTGATCTATCCATCCAGCATTGTAGGTATTGGAGAAAGGGTCATATCTTTGCCTTGGTTGTCCTGGAAATCCACCCATGGCATTGGCTTGTTCTGTATCTCCTTCTTGCAAAGTTGGAACAGACAGAGGAGTGGAAAGCATGAATAAAATGTCGGTTGGATGGTCCAATGCGAAACATAATCCGTACATGTCAGTAAGATACTTGCTGCATAGGTGCCTACCAGCCATTTTTTTTTACAAGGAGAGGTAGAGTCACAAAGTTGTTGTTCACGTTTGAAGTACTTACCTCATTTACCTCTTTTGGTGAGTTTAGTGATCTCAATATTGACTGCTGAATTGTTGGGAGTTTCGCTACCATGTCCACTGATCAACAGTCTTGCAACGTTCGTGTGTTTTATTAACTAGTGCTCCACCACTAGCAGCATCAATGATACTCCGTTCCATTGGTAAGAGACCCTCGTAGAAATATTGAATTAGGAGTCCATCACTAATTTGGTGGTTTGGACAGCTAGCACATAACCTTTTAAATCTCTCCCAATATTCATGAAGTGATTCTCCATTATGTTGTCGAATGCCACTAATATATTTTCTAATATTTGTAACTTTCGAGGCTGGAAAGTATTTCTCCAAAAAGAGTTTACTCATCTCATTCCAAGTGGTAATGGTACCTGTGGTAGATAGTATAGCCAATCTTTTGCCGAATCTGCTAATGAGAATGGGAAAGCTCTCAATTTAATTTGCTCTTCAGAAACGCCAGTTGGCTTCATACTTGAGCATACCACATGAAATTCTTTGAGGTGTTTGTTCGGATCCTCTCCTGCAAAACCATGAAATTTAGGCAAGAGATGAATTAGTCCAGATTTAAGTTCAAAATCTATCTCAAAATTGGTGCTTATGCATAGCAGTTGTTGATCAATAATTGGAGCCGCTAACTCCTTAAGGGTCTGATCATTTTCCATCGCCATTGCTTCTGATTCAGATTTGATTGAACTGCAAGAAGATGGGAGGGAAGTATGCCGTGCAAGGTCAAATTCTGAAGGTGGAGTTGAAATTGACCGATTTAGCCTTAAATTCGAGGATTGGAGAAACTCCTTAATTCTCTTAAGTTGTTGATCCGCTTCTCCCTCGGACATAAAAGCCTAAACACAAACAATCAGGAAATAACAATCAAGAATCAGTAGTAAAAAACAGAATAACAAATTGATTAGAAAATCAGTCCCCGGCAACGGCGCCAAAAACTTGATGCGTTCGAAACTAGCAAGTATACTAGTCGCACAAGTAATAAAGTGATGAGTAAGAAATCGTTCCCACGAGGATTGATTCTAATTGAATTTGTTATTCGAAAGCAACAATAAACTAAATGAGGGGGGTTTTGTTGATTGATTAAGTAGATGAAATATTAATGCAAGTAAAGAATAACACAATGCTACTTAATTGAAGGGAGAATTATCACTGACGGTAAATCTGGTTAAGAGGGATCATATCTCTCCAAGATATGATTTGCGAATTAATCCGTAGAATTGTAATCCAATTACAGCATTGAAGTTATCAACCGTAGATAACACCAAGCACTGTTATCCCAATCTTTCCTTACTTTGTTGTTAAATAAAATAGGCTCTTTACTTAATCTCTATCCATTAACAACCTAGAACAAGCTCTCTAAATTTAATTCAATGGATGCATTATGAAAAGAAAGACAGGTTGATCTAAGCAATAAACACACAAGCTCGGATTATTTAACTTAGGTTATATTCTCCAATGGCAATCTCTGATCACAATTTTGCTACTAATGATTAGAAATTCAAGACAATTACGGATCAAGATTTCTAGTCTAGCAATAGACAACAACCAGATTATATTCAGTTGGCCATTCGAAATACAATCCAGCAAGTATCATAAGCATTAGATATAGGAAAATACAAGCAAATTCAATTAGAGAATTGGATAACAACTTCTTGCATAATCAACTTACAAAAACCATATCAGGGGCTTTGAAATCACCCTCAACCCAATTCAGATTCAGTTACACATGATTAAGAACGTGGTAAATACAATACAACATGGAGACATTCCAGAAAATGAAAGGGAAGGGAAAAACTTAGCAAATTTGATGTAATTCTCTTTGGATTGTAGTTCTTCCTCTTTCCAAGCTTCCTTTCTCCTTCAAGAACTCCAGGAGATGAAAGAATTCCAGAGCTGCAGCCTCCACCACGTTCTCCCCTCTTCAAGTTATGAAAATAAAACCCTAAAATGTGTTTAAATACTCTGCTACAGTAACCTGCTACAGTGTCCCGTATTATACATGCTACAGTGATGTGTGGAATTACATTTCTACACTTCTCATACTGTTTTGATTACAACTTTTGGTACACTGAATGGATTATAAACCGTAAATTTCTCCAAAAATAGACTTCGAGAGCTTTCCAACGGTATATAATATGTCATCGGGTTCATTGTATATCAATACAATTAAATCCGAGAAGATGGTTGACTAGCAGAGGTGAAAATGAAGGGTTTTACTCCATTTTTGTGCAAGTTGCTCCAAAACTCCTACAAATATCAAAACCACACAAAAACATAAAAATACCAAGGAATATAGCAAAGAAACATGGACGGATTGATATGAAAATGATATATAATTAGACACCTATCACCACTCCTCTTCATAAATTTTGGTTTCCATCAGAACCCTTTCTGATTTCATTTCTATCATAATTGGTAGGACTGTTTCTGAACTAGACACCATCGAGAAGGGCATCATGCTCGTCAAACTCCTGGGTGTCGTTCTATAACCCCATAACACAAATAATAACTTCTCATCCTAATCTTTGTATGTCTGTATTGTCTTGGCTAATATTCCTTGATGTTCTTATTGGCCGCTTCTATTGCTCTATTTGCTTGTGGCCGATATGGAGACGACTTATAATGTTCAATCCCATATTTCTTAAACAAAGCTTTAGTCTCAACCTGAAAATGAACCCCATTATCAGTTATGATGTGATGTGACACTCAAAATCTATATATGATGTTCTTATCAATGAACTTTACCATCTGCTTTGCCCCAGTTTACTGTAAGACTCAGCTTCTATCCACTTGATGAAATAGTCAATCGCCACCACCACATATTAATGCCCATTAGAGGTTGATGACCTTATCTCACCTATAATGTCAACGCCCCCTGCATCAAAGGGCTATAATGCTATCATTCCTTGTAGCTTGAAGGGTGGTTGGTGAATCAAATTTCTATTGATGTGACACTAGTGACACCTCCTTACAAATTGGACACAATTCGTCTCCATAGTTAGCAAGTAAAAGCCTCGCTTCATTATCTTCTTTGCAAGCATTAGCCCATTTATAAGTGGCCTACGTAAACCACTATGGATTTCTTCTATGAGCCTTCTAGCTTCTTTCTGATAGGTGTCTAATTATGTATCATTTTCATATCAATTCGTCCATGTTTCTTTGCTATATTCCTTGGTATTTTTATGTTTTTGTGTGGTTTTGATATTTGTAGGAGTTTTGGAGCAACTTGCACAAAAATGGAGTAAAACCCTTCATTTTCACCTCTGCTAGTCAGTGATCTTCTCGGATTTAATTGTATTGATATACAATGAACCCGATGACATGTTATATACCGTTGGAAAGCTCTCGAAGTCTATTTTCTGGAGAAATTTACGGTTTATAAATCCATTCAGTGTACCAAAAGTTGTAATCAAAACAGTGTGAGATGTATAGAAATATAATTCCACAAATCACTGTAGCATGTATAATACGGGACACTGTAGCACTGTAGCAGAGTATTTAAACACATTTTAGGGTTTTATTTTCATAACTTTAAGAGGGGAATCGTGGGAGGAGGCTGCATTTCTGGATTTCTCTCATCCCTTGGAGTTCTTGAAGGAGAAAGAAGATTTTGAAAGAGGAGGAACTACAATTCCAAGAAGATTCATCTACAAAGAAGATTTTCAAAGAATTTGCTAAGTTCTTTCTTTCCTTTTCAATTCTGGAATTTCTCTGTATTGTATTTGTTATTCTGATTGAATATGTGTAACTAAATCTGAATTGGTTGAGGGTGATTTCAAAGCCCTTGATATGGATTTTGTGAGTTGATTATGTAAGAAATTGTTATCCAATTCTCTAATTGAAGTTGCTTGTATTTTCCCATATCTAATGCTTATGATTGCTTACTGATTGTATTTGGAATGGCCAACTGAATATAATCTGTTGTTGTCTATTGCTAGATTAGAAATCTTGATCCGTAATTGTCATGAATTTCCAATCATTAGTAGCAAAATTGTGATCAGAGATTGCAATTGGAAAATACAACCTAGGTTAAATAATCCTGAACTTGTGTGATTATTGCTTAGATCAACCTATATTTCTCATCGTAATGCTTCTATTGAATTAAACTTAGAGAGCTTGTTCTAGGTTGTTTAATGGATAGAGATTAAATAAAGAGCTTGTTTTATTTAACAACAAAGTAAGGAAAGATTGGGATAACAGAGCTTGTTGTTATCTACGGTTGATAACTTCAATGCTGTAATTGGATTACAATTCTATGTTAATTCACAAATTCATATCTTGTGGCAGAGAATGAACTCTTAACCAAGTGTCTCTCATTGATTTTTCACTCCATTTAACTTTGCTTTGTGTTATTCTTCATTTGCTTTCGTATTAAGTTTAGTTAATCAATCAACAAAACCCCCCTTGTTTAGTTTATTATTGCTGGAAAATAACAAATTCAATTAGAATCAATCCTCGTAGGAACGATATCTACTTATCACTTTATTACTTGTGCGACTAGTATACTTGCTAGTTTCGAACGAATCACTTTCTCATCAAAACATCTCAATTGCATCCCTTCAGGCATTCTCTTATACATCTCTCTTTGATGACAAGTAAATTGTTGGGCCAGCCTTCGTAGTATAGCCCTATCTTTCTCATTGGCCTTATCTAGTAGAATTCTATCTTCTAAGTATCTCTTCAGGTCATAGAACCATGGTTTCATGTGTGAATATGTTGGAATTGTATGCTCAGCGATGCTTCTATTGATTCCAAGCATGTCATCATAGGATCAGGCGAAGACTTTTTTATTTTTGTTTAGTAATTTTTCAAATCTTTCTTTCTCTCTCTCTTCAGGAGTTGTATAATACCACAACACCTAATATGCATCATTGTCATACACATGGTTAGGGCACATGTAGAAACGGAGAAAATACCAAATCGACGATTCCAAAATATATGTGTATTTTGTGGATCTTAATTTGGTAAAGGTAGAAAGTTTGCAGTGGCAGCTCTAGATCGTGGTAGGGTCTTAGCTGAAAGGGGTATTCATTTGGTTTATAAAGGGGTAGCCTCGGGTTAATGGGGTGTGTATCAACAGCAACAAACTTAGGAGGGAATCAGGTTCTGGGCATTATCCTTAAACCATTAGCTATAATACATATCATAGGCAACACAATTGGAGAAGAGTTACAAGTCTCGAGCATGCATGAATGAATTGCACAAATGCTTTGTAATTCTGATGCAATTATAGCTTTACTAAGGGGTTATGGTACATTAGAGGAAATATTTCAAATCACCTCTTGGACCTAACTAAACATCCACTGAAAACCCATTGGTTTGTTAAATGTCAATATTTTTTTTATGGTTAGTTTTCTTTCCTTAATCAAGATGTAGAACAAATCTTCATCTCATAATCAGTAAGGCAAATCTTAGTTACAACTTCAACTGCAGAGGAGTTGATTAACAAACTACAAGAATTCGTCTCTACATCTGATCCAGCAACAACTAGGATACATTGGTTCGCGAAAGGCAATAAAAAGCGTAAACTAGATTTGACACTCCACTTATAATCTTTATCTGCTGGTTTACTTCACTTTTGTTTGCTTTCTTTTTATTGTGTTTATTTGAGATTTTTCAGGTTATTTCTTTCGACTTTCACCCTAGGTAATATTTTCTATTTCTTACCTTTTAGAGTGATGCCTTAAAAAGTCCAAGTTTTCTTGAAGCGCATTCTGGATCAAAGAACTTCCAAACTTTTGAGACCCATTCTAACTAACTTGTTTTTGTTCTCTAGCTATTGGATTTTGTAATTTTATGAGTATGCTTAGTTTTATGTAATTGTAATGTGCTTTTGTCTCTATCAGGTCCGATTAAAAAAAATTGTAAAAAAAAAATCAAGAATGGCACAATAGGGGGTTTCTTTAACCCTTAAAACGTATTTTAACTAAATAAATTTGTAGTTTGTGTATTTATTGTTGTTTGAATATTAAGTGTCTTGTATCTTGTTTTGTTCATTCATAATAAAGGTATATAGGCTAAAAACCTTAAGTCTGCGGGCTACTAGTCCTAAGGATTATTGAAATATATAATCTTGACTCAGGTCTAACAACATCATATACCTCTTTTCTTGCGTTTTGTTAGCAGATGAGAAGGTAATGATTGAATTGAGAATAACTATTGAAAAATGATTAATGATGCATAGATCTGTGTGCTTGAACTGTTTATTAGTTTTTACTTTGCTTTTGATTCCTTGCACAATATTGAGCACATCACCATGATCACTAAGTTATTTGTTTATGTGAGAAGTTTATGCAATTTAAGTTTTTCGTAAGATTTCAATGAATTCTAGAGGGAGGCAGAGCAAAGGAGGGATTTGACTAATTTTAGCGACTATTTGTCCTAACCCCTTGTTTGGGATTTTTTAAGAAAACTAAGATAATACTAATGTTAGTGCCAATAATGCCAAATTCAGGGGACTTCTTGTCCCAAGCTAGAGCCAACTTTTTTTTTTCTTAACCTTATCATTGAAAATAAAATGTAATAGAATATAATCATAAATAAAAACAAAATATTATAAATAAAAATATTGAAAAGGTAATATAAAATAATTATAAATAAAAAGAAAAAACAAGTATATATCGTAATAATTTTAATAAATTAATGTAATACAAAAAGAAATATTATTAAACTCATAATAGTATATATATATTTGAAGGGATCTTTTAACACAAATTTTTGATACAGTTTATTAACACAAATTTATAATCATTGATCTGACAAAGTCCAATAGCTGAGATCGAAAATCATCAAGTTGCATTTAATGCTATCAACTCATTAATTATGTCAACCATTAGATTTTGTAGATCAATTGCTAGAAATTTATGTCAAAAGATCTCCTCCACATACACCCCACACCCAACCCCCCACCACACACCCACCATTACCCACCCCCCCACCACCCCGGCGCCCCAAAACAAAACAACCCACACACACACACATATAGTTTATCTATATATATAGTTCATGTGTTTAATCTAACATAATTACAATAGAGCTAGATACGGAAGTAAAAATGAGAGGTTAAAAGAGAGCTCAAAGTAAATTCATTGAGAGAAGAAAGTAAAGTGAAATTGTATATATAATTTTCATGTGTTTCATCTCTATTTATAGCCAAACTTAGTCTTGTTGTATTCAACAATCAAGGGGATAAAGTGGCAAGAGTTT
Source organism: Boswellia sacra (assembly GCA_013180625.2). NCBI lineage: Eukaryota > Viridiplantae > Streptophyta > Magnoliopsida > Sapindales > Burseraceae > Boswellia > Boswellia sacra. The sequence continues at coordinate 40,127 of SNVD02011788.1, read as the reverse complement.
CCGAAGCATTTTGGTGGCATTTGCGAAGTAGAAAAAATGGCATCAAGGATGGTTGATTTTCCATGGAAAATATGGTGCATTAAATGGGGTAAGAAAAGAGAGCATGTGTGGTGAAATTCCACACACATGTTTGCAATAGGTAAAACAATTCAAGTTACTGCATAATTGCTTGTCATCTTCAAGCTTAGCGCATTAAGTGAATGTTTGGCACACCAGGTTGGATAGTATAAAGAGGAAAATATAGACAACAGTAAGATGTAACTGGTGTTTATTTGAATCAGATGTGAGGATAGGATTGTAAATAAATGCATAAGAAGCGTGTAAGGGCAGGATATTTCATCCTGGGGGGACCATAGGTTAAGGCCAGATAAGCACTGTTAGCATTTCAATAATCCTCTCGAAAACTCTCATGAAGTCGTTGTCTCTCTCCTTTCAAAATCCCTATCTCGACTCTTTCTTTCTCAATCTGTCTCGATCAATCCCCTTGTTCTCATCTTCCCCTCTTTAATCTCGTTTGTTTCTCTCTTGAAAGCCCTCTTTCATTCTCACTTGAAAGCCCTAGACTAAAGACGAGAACAAAGATGTCCTTGTTGATTTCAAGCAATTTTTTTTTCTATATAAATTCCAATAAATTTAACAAGATTTGAAATTGTAAATCATTGATGCATTTATTTACTGTTCTAGGGTGTAGAATAATCAATTAGCTCTCTGGCTTCTTTCTCTTTGTGGTGGGAAGTATCACTCTCTCTATTCACACTTGTTCCAAATGGCATATCTGAGGTGCTTATAGCTTACACTGATTTTCTTGTTTCCTTCATACTCCTACTCCTTTTAATCATTGTCACTCTGTTATTACAAAGCTAATCTACAAAAGTTGAACCTAGAGTGGACCTAATAGGACAATGTAGCTAAAAATTCCATACTTTCTACTATTTTTAGCACTCATCAAAATTACAGTGAACCTGGAAACCCGTTGGTAAACAATATAGTATCATACCCAGTAGCACATAATTACTACAAATGTAAACACAAGAAAACCAAATAAAAGACAGGTAGATCCTCATTGCTTTTGAAAATTTGGTCATGCACATAAGATCATAAGTTTCTTTTTTTTTACCTCAAATTCTTTTGTAAAGATTTCTACAAATGCCATAAAGTTCATCCCGGATTTACCATTTTGGTTCTTGCAAGAAACAAAAGCATAAGGATCCAAAAAGTTCTTGAATCCTTTCTCCATTATAATAAACATTCCAGAAACTTCCTAGAATCTTCAAACTTGTCAAAAATGCATTGTTATAACATGATCAGAGCAAAACACCCCACCAGCGCGCCCCCCACCACATAAACCAAACAAAGCACCAAAATTTCAGATGATAGAAGCTCCCAAATTAAGCTATAATTTCATTCATAGTACAACCAAATCAAGCTTTCCCATTATTCATCAAACAATTGAAAAAAAAAATGCAGAGTTTTACCTACCCTAATAACAGAACATGAAGAGAAAACAAGTCGAATTGTAAAGTCAACTTATGCAAATTAGACCAAATTTGCTTCAGAAATTTAATTAGACTACCAAAAATTAGCACCAGTTAAGTCAAGAAGCATGTGAAAGGAAAATTTAAAGAATCCCTTAAAAGCAATTAGCAAATAAACATAATTGTATGGAAAATTTTGAAGGAAATTGAATAAAAAAAAGGAGATCTTTAATCACCTGAGAATATAAAGAATTGAAGCAACATAGATTATCCATATAATTGAACCCCACCTTTCACGTTCTTCTTCTACAACTTCTGTTATCACTCAACATCTACTTTTTTAATTAACCTAAAAAAAAAAACCCAAAATTCAGTCATAAAAACCCCAAAAATCCCCAACTTTTGGCATGAAAAAACAAGACACAAGATAAACCTCAAAAAAGAAGAAAACCCTCATCTTGGTGCCCTCGAATTTCACTAACCATATGGACCCAGGTCTTGATTTTCCAAGAAAATGAGCTATACATGAGTTGAATAGTAGGCATTTCTTGAAAATGCTAAATATACAGAAAGTATAAGCTATGCCTATGTAAATAATATTTTTATTAAAAATATAAAATATGTGAAAATATAAATATAAATATAAATGAGCTGTTAAACTTTTGTAGATAAGCTTACAATCGATGTGGTAATGGATATATTGGTAAATTTCTGTTCAATGGGATAATTATTTGTGTTGGCTGCTGGTAACAAGCTTATTTACATATTGTTCTTGTATCAACTTTATCTTGAAAGTCAACTCCCCTTTCGGCCTACTCACTTACAAATGTACATGTAGATGAGGCCTATAAAACAATTGGGTATAATCACCTTCTCTTTTGTGCGTATAATCACACAATTGTTAATAGCTAAACTTTCATCGGATTTGATTAAGAAAAACTGGTTTCAATGTATAAATTTTAATATGTAGTTATCAAACCACTTTATTTAAAAAAAATGCTTGAAATTAACTCTGTCTTTATATAAAAAATTCCTATAAATTGGTATCAGATTTCATATTAAAAGCTTTAAAAAAATAATAGTGCTAAACTTACCATCCAAAGTCTACAACTTGATATAGCAGCCTATATGACAAAAATTCATTGGAGGGAAAAACAAAAATTAATGAGAGAAGTTACATCTCTATTTTACCACTAATGCTATTATATCATGTTATAGACTTTATGTTCTATTTGAGTTGTAAGTCTAACATTACTATTAAAAAAAATTTAAATCAACGAACAATACTATTAATGAAGTTGTGAAAAATAAATAATTTGTCTATTTTTGTATGGTCTGCAACCTATCCTATGGTTTTCTTACCTTTCTTGTATACTTTGCAACGCTTTTAAATTTTGGTTTAGGCTTTAATATATTCATACTTAGGATTAATTTGTCAGCTTTTTTTAATTGTATTTATCATTAGTTTGTCTTGTTTCTTAGATATGGATCAAAGAAAGACTCAATTTTACATGTTGTTGACAATGTGGCACTTGGAATTGAAGTCCATCTTCATGATAATGTTGTTTTATGTGATGTAGATCATCCAAAGACACTATGATAGGCAGTGACAATGAAAGCATTAGTCAACTAAGAATGGATGGACACACATTTGGTTTATTATGTGAATTAATTTGAACCATTAGAAGATTAAATATAGATGGAATAGTTGCTATAGTCTTGCAAGTGTGTATGTTTTTACATACTCTTGCTCATCATGTAAAAAATCGCACCCTTAGTAATAAGTTTATAAGATCGATGAGACTATTAGTAGGTACTTCAACTTAGTGCTACGTGCAATGTTACAATTAGAGACTTGCTTATTAAGGATGTCAAAACCTTTGCCTGAAAATTGCACTAATGGGAGATAGGAGTGGCTCCAGATGTGTATATTCATGTTTAAAAGTTACAATTGTTAATATTATTTCTTTTTTTTATTTTACTACAACATATCAAATAAATTTCTCATATTATAGAATTGCTTGGGGACATTAGATGGAACATCTGTTATATTAAGATTCATCTGCCTAAGAAAGATAAGCCAAGATATCGCACAAGAAACTGGGAAATAGCTACTAATTTTTTGGAGTGTGTTCACAAGAAACGAAGTTTATTTTTGTCATGCTTGGATGGGAAGGTTCATATTTTGTGATTCTCAAATTATATATGTGCATTTTACATGTCAATTTATGATATAAAAGAGAAGAATTAAGATGATTTACAAGTGTTATCTATTAAAGTCTAGCTCTAGGACACCAAATTGAAAACTAACTAATTTTAATTGATGACTTGAAATTAAAAAAAGGTTGAAGTACAAAATTTGGGTTTTATCTTTGAACTAGTCTATAATTTGATTGTTTTATTGATTTATAATTTCTAACTTGTCTTTGCAATTTTGTGTGGAGAAATTCATGTTCATCATCCATCATATAAAAAATACACCATAACACTATATGGAATTTTAAAGAGCTATATTTTTACATGCCAATATTATGCAATATAATAAAGAAGCATGTCTATAGCATGAGCTCGTCATGCAATTGCACAATTAAATCGTGCAGAATTCTCGAATGATAATATTTTGTTTTCCCTATTAATTTTATTAAAAATGATCAAAATTTTTGCGAAGGAAGAGAGACATTATGTAATAACACTATCATATAAGTACTAGGAATTGGATATATTGAATTGAAGATGATCCCTAAAAATATTTGATTCTTAAGGAAGTATGACATGTGCCTGAAGTAAGAAGAAATCTTTTAGTAGATCTTCTTTAATTCAATAAGGATACAAATTTATGGTAGAGTCTAATAAAATTGTAATTTCTAAAAATGATATATTTGTGGTTAAAGGTTATATGTGTGGTGGTTTATTTAGGTTGAATAATTTTAAAGTTCTAATACTGTTTCTAAAGCTTTTAATATTGAAACTTTTAATATATGGCATGGTAGACTTGAACATGTAAATTTAAAGAAAATTAAAAGAATGATGTCTCTTGACTTGGTACCTGAGACTTTAATTGATTTTAAAAAGATATGTAAAATTTGTGGTCAAGCCAAACAACCTAAGAAGCCATATAAGTCAATTAAAAGGAAAACTCAAGTTCTAGAACTCATACATAATGATTTTTATATTATAATAGATCACCTATTAGAGAAGGAGATATATACTGTGTGACTTTTATTAATGATTGTTCTAAATATTATTCTACGTAACTGATTAAGACTCAAGACGAGGTATTTGATTAATATCAAGTCTACAAAAGTGAAGCTACAGGTGTGTTCTTTTCCGTTTTCGTTTCAGTATTTTTTGTTTTCAACGTGTTGGAATTCGGGAGATACTTGTCCTTTTTTGTTTCCAAATTTCATTTTCATAAAACCAACATATTTTCGTTTTTGCCCCCAAATACACAAATAGTGTGTTGCCATATATATTTCTGTTTACTGTGCTCACAAATTTAAAAGTAATTCCCCACTCTCTCTTGATAAGTGTCTATTTATATATCATTTTCATATCAATTCGTCCATGTTTCTTTGCTATATTCCTTGGTATTTTTATGTTTTTGTGTGGTTTTGATATTTGTAGGAGTTTTGGAGCAACTTGCACAAAAATGGAGTAAAACCCTTCATTTTCACCTCTGCTAGTCAGCCATCTTCTCGGATTTAATTGTATTGATATACAATGAACCCGATGACATATTATATACCGTTGGAAAGCTCTCGAAGTCTATTTTCTGGAGAAATTTACGGTTTATAAATCCATTCAGTGTACCAAAAGTTGTAATCAAAACAGTGTGAGAAGTATAGAAATGTAATTCCACAAATCACTGCAGCATGTATAATACGGGACACTGTAGCAGGTTACTGTAGCAGAGTATTTAAACACATTTTAGGGTTTTATTTGATAACTTGAAGAGGGGGGAACGTGGTGGAGGCTGCAGCTCTGGAATTCTTTCATCTCTTGGAGTTCTTGAAGGAGAAAGGAAGCTTGGAAAGAGGAAGAACTACAATCCAAAGAGAATTACATCAAATTTGCTAAGTTTTTCCCTTCCCTTTCATTTTCTGGAATGTCTCCATGTTGTATTGTATTTACCACGTTCTTAAACATGTGTAACTGAATCTGAATTGGTTGAGGGTGATTTCAAAGCCCCTGATATGGTTTTTGTAAGTTGATTGTGCAAGAAGTTGTTATCCAATTCTCTAATTGAATTTGCTTGTATTTTCCTATATCTAATGCTTATGATTGCTTGCTGGATTGTATTTCGAATGGCCAACTGAATATAATCTGGTTGTTGTCTATTGCTAGACTAGAAATCTTGATCCGTAATTGTCTTGAATTTCTAATCCTTAGTAGCAAAATTGTGATCAGAGATTGCAATTGGAGAATACAACCTAAGTTAAATAATCCGAGCTTGTGTGTTTATTGCTTAGATCAACCTATCTTTCTTATCGTAATGCATCCATTGAATTAAATTTAGAGAGCTTGTTCTAGGTTGTTTAATGGATAGAGATTAAATAAAGAGCCTGTTTTATTTAACAACAAAGTAAGGAAAGATTGGGATAACAGAGCTTGTTGTTATCTACGGTTGATAATTTCAATGGTGTAATTGAATGACAATTCTATGGTTAATTCACAAATCCATATCTTGTGGCAGAGAATGATCCCTTAACCAGGTTACTCTCATTGATTTTTCACTCAAACTAACTTTCTGTTTTGTTATTCTTCATTTGCATTCTTAGTTCATCTAGTTAATCAATCAACAAAACCCCCTATTTATTCTGTTTTCGCTTTCGAATAACAAATTTAATTAGAATCAATCCTCGTGGGAACGATATCTTACTCATCACTTTATTACTTGTGCGACTAGTATACTTGCTAGTTTCGAACGCATCATCTCTCTCCATTTTCTGCAGTGCATTTCGTCCTCTCTCGCCTGTACCGTATCTCGCTCTTCTACTCTCAAGTTGATCTCCACCTTCATTCACCTTGGCTCTCAAATCAACCCTGTAGATCATTATTGTGTAAGAGATTATATTACAATAGTTTTTTCATCCTATTAGTTACCTTTTTTGTGTGTTTGATGTTCACACTTACAGGACGCCATAGATCTACTTTTACCTCTATTTTTTTATTTTTTTATTTTTTGTGTTTCATTTTCCTTAACTGCTGCTACATCCGATGTTTAACACATATAAATTTACTCCTAAATTCTTTGTTTTACAGTTGTTTAATTTATCAATTCATATCCATTATTATATGATGTCTTCGTGTCTCGAAGCCTATATATTTCCAGTACAATCTAATTTACTTTGCAGTTGGCGTCAGTGCCCTTGCACCAATCAAACTGTTACCAGCGTTACATAGCCATTTGCAGATCCTCTTTCATCTTAATTTTCATCTTTTTATTCAGCAAAAAGGAAAGCAACCCTTTGCTTTGTTGGTTTTGTTTTCTTCTTCTCTTTTTGTGGTGTATATTTCTTTGACTTGTTTATTAATTGTTGTGATACATACAATAAAATAACATACAAGGCCATTATAGTTAAATAAGATGCAAAAAGATAAAAAAAACAAAGCTCAAACAAGCAACTTGTCAAAATGCTCGACAAAACTCGATGATATCGCTCGACACGATTCGATATGCAAGTGTCGAGTGTCGGATGATGCATCCGACACAAGACATACCGATAATCTGACACTAGACACAAGGCATACCGAGTGTCAGATTCATAATCTGACATAATCCGACACTTGACACAAGGCATAACGAGTGTAATCTAACACTCGACACAAGACATACTAAGACATAATCTGACACTCGACATAAGGCATACCACATAACCTGACACTCAACACAAGACATACCGACTGTCGAATTATGAATCCGACATAATCCGACACTCGACACAAGGCATACCAAGTATCTGATTCATAATCCGACATAATCCGACACTCGATGCAAGGCATTTCGAGTGACAACCGACACTCGACACAAGGCATACCGAGTGTCAGATTATGAATCTGACATAATCCGACACTCGACACAAGGCATACCGAGATTCATAATCCGACACTCGACACAAGACATACCAATTCATTTGCTTATGCTCTTCTTGGTCTTAATTTCTTTTTTCTTTTTATTTCCTTTTTTCTTTTCAATCAATGGTGGTAGAGGAGTTGTTGGGTTTGATACATTATTTTAATTTTTTAATTTGATTTCTGGAAAAAAATTTTGATCTGGTCATGTTTCTTGAGAACAATTTAATTCACCAACGCTCATAACTCTTCCTCCTCCTCCACTGACGACGATGTCGTCTTCTCCGTCACTGCCACTCTCCACCCATCAAAAGCATAAACAAACGGAAACTGAATTCGAAACACAAACAAAACACACACAAGAGAAATACTGGGTGATGACTTAGGTGAATCCGAAACAAACAAAAACCGAATCTACCACCAACGCTTTCTTCTCCCTTATATTTCTCAATTGAGACTCTTTAAGCAAACAATCTTCATAAATTCCATCTCCAGAGATACACAGAAGAGAAATACTAGGTGATGGCTTCGGCGTCGAGCGCTAGGTGTAGTGAAGGGAAGGGAGAAGGGAGGTGGCTGTGGGGGAGGAAGTGGAAGTGGTGGTGGAGGAGGCAGCGATGACGGTTGTAGTAGAGGAGAGGAAGGAGGAGGCAGGATATGGTTTCCTAGAAGAGAGAGAAGGTGAGAGAGACAGAAAGAAAAGAGAGTTGAGAGATTGAGAGAGATGGAGAGGAGAAAGTTAATAGATTTTTGGGTGTGGAGAAGAGGATGAAGGGAGGGAGGACCGAGAGGATGAAGGGAAGAAAATTTAATAATTATTTTTATTAATTTTTTATTTTTAATAAATTCTTTTATTAATTTTTTATTGTTAAATGGTTATTATACTTTTTATTTCTAATAAATTCTTTTATTAATTTTTATTGTTGAATGGCTATTATACCTCTCAATTTTCAACAAAATTACAAGTATTTGACGGAAATCTAACGAAAAGGATCTCCATGATGAATTTCAAAAATATCAGGGGTGGGCGGTGATGCAAAATGACAAACAGTTAATATTGATGAAATTAAGCCAAAACCAAGGGGGGGTCCGTGTGATTAGCCTTTTAAAATATTATTTGTTAATAATCATTTTATTTATACAATTTGTAAGAACAAGTGTTTTAGATTCATTTTCAAACGCATTTTATATTTTTGTTTTCAAAATTTGATTTCAATGATTCATTTCCAAACACATATCTTGTTTTTGTTTTCAAAATTTCAGTTCAAGAATCCATTTCCAAACACATATTATTAAAACCATTTTCAAATTTGTATTTTACGAATTCATTTCCAAACGCATATCCTTTACTTAAAATAGTTTCTCTAAATCATAGAAATTCATTTTCCAAATCATTTTGAAAACAAAAACACATAATTCAAAAAAGAACACAGTGTACGTTGCTCCATGGGGAGGCCTGGCCTCCCCCAGCGCAAAAATTTTCTTTAAATAATTTAAAAGAATTAAAGTTTGTTTCTTTTAGTTCATATATTTTTATTTTTGTCAATTTGCCCCCTTTTAAATAATTTTCTTTTATCGTCCCTCTTGTATATTTATTTCTCACCATTGACTCCTCAACTATCAAATCTTGGCTCTATCCCTAAAGAAGAGTAAATTTTAAGTGCTCTTAGTACCTCTTATAAAAAGAATGAAATTATTCACGAGTCTACTCCACCAAATTACCACAATCTATTGACGTTGCTGCAAGAAAAATAGAACTTTAACAGATGTGATAAATAAAAATGACATGGATAACTTTAAGATTTGGCATTTTTCACTAACCGCCTACATTTGAGAAACTAGATGGACAGCACACTTTCCTAACACCGTTAATTAAAAATTAAAAATTATTTCCTTTATCTCTTTTTTCCAACCCAACTACTGAAAACCCTCGCTCTCTGTGTCTCTTTTCTCTCTACTCATATCTTTCCTTCTCATTTGTTTTTTTAAAAAAAAAAATTTAATTCTAATAGTAGATTACTCCTATTTCATTTCTTCTTAAGCTTGCAAAAAACCCACAAATTCATAAGGCTATTAAAATTCATAACAAATATCTACAACTTCTTAGGGGAAATCCATTGAATAGGTGATGTGCAATTAATTAAGCACACACTTGTAATGGCAGAAAGAGAGACCTATTAGCATATTGTTTCTTATATAGTTTGTGATTATCTTGCAGAAACGGAAAGCCAAAGTTTGGAGAATACACATTTGATGAAGAAGAAGCCAAAAAAATTAAAGAAACATGTTTTATAGCAAATGCTTCCCACATGCGCGGCCCTACATCCTACCACTAAACACTACCACTCCCAACATTATAGCCACCAACAAGAAATCTATCGCCATCATTTTTTACAAGCTAAATAAGAATGAAAATCCATTGCCTTAACACTATTTCCATAATTTACAAGCACATGCCTAGCAACATTAGTCACAGATTTTTAATATAAGAGAACAATTTTAAATACTGTCCATAAACTACTCCCCCTATGAATCAATCTAAGCTTCCAGCTCTTGTTTCTGACATACTTGTCCCCCTCTCATCCTACCATATGTGCCACCTTTAATTCCACCACCAAACTTCACCTTCAACACCATGATCAGCAACAATAAAAATGACAACTTCATTCAATGGCTAAAGTGTTAAGTTTACAACTAAACCTAAAATCTTAAGTTTGTAGAAGTAGGCTTTAGCATTTAATCTCTAATATATGCTCTCTCACATGCAAGTGTTTTATGCACTTTAGGTAAGGATAAGAAAGAGGCAAATACCTCTGTTAACCCCCCTTTGAATGAGGGTAATAAGAAAGAGGCAAATACCTCTGTTAGCGCCCCTTTGCATAAGGGTAAGGAAGTGGCCAAGGTAGCTGAGAATTTGAAAGTTGTTACTCCTCCAACAAATTCTGCAATGCATGATGTGCCCTTTAAGGCTGCTACAGTTTTGAGTACAGAGTCAGTCTCAGATTCTGACTCTTTTTCTCCATTTGCGACTAACCAAGGTAGGCTTCTGGGTTCTATCCAGTATTCTACAAATCGTGAGGCATCTGTTTCGTCAGGGCGGATAAATACAGGGCAATCTCTTGTGTCTTCTCCCTCTCGTTTTGAGCCTTTAAATAGGCTAAGTGATGAGGATCAACCTGATAGGATTGATCATATTCATTCAGAAACCCCGAGTACTCCAGTAAAGAAAGGTAAGAAGAAGAAGAGCAAGTAGGGTTAAGGCTCTACTTAATCATACTTGTTTTTTTCTATTTCTTTATGTTTGCACTATTGTGATCATTTTTATTTGTTTTCCTTTTATTGTTAGGCCATTTATGGTCATTGGAAATCTTGCTTTGTTCAGGCAGCCTGTGGCCTTTCTTTCATGTTGTTAAGGCCGTTTGAGGTCTTTACTTTGTTTTTGCCGCTTGTGGCCTTTATTTTTTATCTTGGATTTTATGTTAGACTTTACATCCTAGTTGTAATTCTTGGGATATACTCCTCGGATTTTTGTACATTATAATTTTTTGGATCTATATTACTAAGTAACTTTTTCAAAAAAAAAAAGTTTTATGCACTTGTAACATGGACCAGATTTCACATGTCTCAAGAGATTTTACAAGTGAGTTAAACATAACCATCAATTAATTAATTTTAATGACATCACTACAAGAAATTTTTTCATATTTGTCACTTTATAATTTTTTTATTTGACAGTTTTTCTTAGAAGTGAGAAATATAAAACTGGTCTGGAAGTCAAACCTGTCTATTCATCTTATTTGTCATTTTTTGTCTTTATTCGATTACATATTTATCACATTTTTATAAAAATGTGACTAATATATGAATATCTAATCTTTTCTCTTTCCCTCTCAAATTTTCCCCTAACTTTTCATCTACTCTTTCAAATATGTGAATAAAATATTTTAAATTTCAATAAAATGAAATAGTTAAAAATATCAAAATAATAATTAAATATTATAATTTTATTTTTAATATAAATTTAAAAATAATATATAAAAACTTGGAATAAAAGACAATATTATTGTCAATATGAAAATAATAATTTTGAAATATTAGATTATAAAAAGTAAAATTTTAAACATGGAAATTGCATGAAATAAATAAAATTATTTTATAATTTCAAAGTAATGAAAATCACATTAGTTAAAATTTTTTATAATAATTAAGGAATTAAAAATCCCAAATAAAATTTTATTTTAAAATAATATAATATTTGTGTTTGAGTAAAAACTGTTATAATTTATTTTAAAAATAAAATTAAAACATTAATGCTCCAAAAATTATGAATATAATGGTGTAAATAAGAAAAATTATGAAATATAGGGACTCATTGTAATTTGTAGAGATGATTTTGATAAATTTTAATAGACGTGGATTTCGTAGAATTTAACAATAGTATATAAAGAAAATGATAGACACCTTCACAACCCTAAACGTATCCCTAATTCCTAAACCTTCTCAACTCCATTGCCGCCCCTTGCAAGCCTTCTTCGCTCCATTGATAAGTTTTAATTTCTATGTATGTTTATAATTGAGCATTGATGTGGGGAAATGCCATCACCAGTCTTGTCCAGTCAACCACTTCCTTACCATAGATCCGGCAGCAGAGAATTCTTCTTTCAGTTCTTGGACAGGTGAAAACGTTGTAGAGCTCATCTGTAAGAGAGTTTTGCAACAGAGCGCAGACTGAGGAGGAGGAGAGCAGCGGCTGCTCACCACCATGGTGCATGTTTCCTTTTACCGCAACTATGGGAAGACTTTTAAGAAGTCAAGGCGTCCTTATGAGAAGGAGCGTTTGGATGCTGAGTTGAGGCTTGTGGGAGAGTTGGGCTCTGCTGCAAGAGGGAACTGTGGAGAGTTTAGTATGCTTTGAGCCGTATCCAAAATGTGGCAAGGGAGCTTCTTACTCTTGATGAGAAGAACTCACGCCGTATCTTTGAGGGTGAGGCTCTTCGGAGGAGAATGAACAGGTATGGGCTTCTGGATGAGAGCCAGAACAAGCTCGATTATGTGTTGGCACTCACTATTGAGAACTTTCTTGAGTGCTGTCTCCAGGCTCTTGTCTTCAAGAATGGTATGGCCAAGTCGATCCACCATGCCAGAGTTCTCATCAGACAGAGGCACATTAGGGTTGGGAGGCAAGTTGTCAATATTCCATCATTCATGGTGAGAATAGACTCAGGGAAACGCATTGATTTCTCACTCACAAGTCAATTTGGAGGTGGGCGCCCTGGAAGAGTGAAGAACATGATTTCCCAAAACTATGGAATGTGTTTACTTTTGTTCCTCTCGTTGATTTCACATTTGGTTGCTTCTTTACATTTTTCATTCTTATCAATTTATTTTCAATTAATATGATATTCTGATATGAGATTGTTTTCGTCATAGAGGTGTTGGAATGCTACTTTGCCTCCATATCAAGATCGTCATATAGCTAAAATTCCAAGTGTTTTGTAGATATCACTCTCTTTGTGCCTACATGGGTGATGATGACTTGTTCAAGTTTCGACCTGAGTGATGATCAGCTGAGACAATGACTTGGTCATATTGCTAATATACCCTGTCAGGTGCACAATTTTTTCGACTTGTTATTTATCAACACATCACTTTTTTTTTGCTTTCTGCTCCTTTTTTATCGCCTGATTACTGCCTACAACTTGAAGAATTTCATCTTGGTTTCATACAGGTTATATATTCCATGGCTGATGAATATGTTCCAGAGTATGTTGATAAAAAGCACTCATTGAAAGGTGAGAATTATTTATATTGCTTGATTAATAATCGAATGTTATATATAACTTATAGTTACCATTCTTTTAGTTAATTAAAACAATATAATTAAATAATCCTTTGTTAAGTTCAACTTAGCACCACCTCCTAAAATCACTTGCGCAAGATTTAATGGTTCTTACGAGCCTTGAATTGACTTTGTCTATTTGGGTTTGCAAGATCTTAGATGAACCTAAGACTTTTCAGAACCTTTTTTTTTCCCTCACATTCTTAAAGGTTTTGAGAATTGTTTATATGATTTGAGTCATCCCTTTTCAGTCTCTATCTATAGAGGTGAAAGGAGATGTTTTGTTATTTTTAGTTTATTCCACACTGGCATGTTCTGGGAAAAAGTCAATTGAATTCTAAAGTGATATATAATTGTACACTTCAAGACATTTTTAATTTGCTAAGACTTGTATGCAAGAATTTCTAAGTAGTGATGCATCATGCAAGTCGATATTTAATTATGTGTTGGGATGACATCCCCCAACTCCTTTTCATGGAGGCTTGCTCTGGTACAATGAATAATAAGATGAGATGAACACATATATATATAGACACACACACACACCCCAAATTAATTTGCATAAAATCTTTAAATGCTTAATCAAATATTTAAAACCTCAAATGAACAAACTGGGGCTTTATTAAATATGTAATCTCAAATAGTTATACAAAATAATTAATATATAAATTACACCCATTTCAGTTTTTGTTTTTCTATCAATTTCATCATAGGATCTATATATATCAAATCTCAAGAGATTTTTTTTTATTTAGTCTTTGTTCCATGTATTTTAATTCCTTACTATATTTAAGCTACCGTTACAAAAATATAAAATTATATATTACTTTTTGCAAGATAAATTATATATATATAGACACACACAGATGCATCATGCATTCCTCATATAAAAGGGAATTAATCCCCATTGCATATGGGTACTAATAATCTGATTCATAATTATGAAATCACTTGTTACTTTTTTTTTGTCATTTGTACATTGCAAGAAGTTTTATATTCATGTTGCTACAAACTAACAATTCTTTTAGTATTGATAGTTATTTAATTGTTATTAATAATTTATTGATCTTATTATTTTCTTTAATTATAACAAAGAGAGAAAAATCCCCGTTACAGAATTAAAGCACATAATGCAGGTGAACTTCAAATGAAACGAGGACAAAGTGGGCTGCCTTTCATTTAATAACTTTGAAGAAAAATACAGGTAAAATTAATTGATGTTTAATAGCATTAATGGGCCCAAAGAGAGTTGATGGATAGATAAGGGGAATAGCTGACTGTGACAACACAAACTGGTTTGGTGTTAGACAGTCCAATTTTCTCTCCCAGAGTTTACTTGAGTTAAACAAAATGCAGGTTTCAATCTGGAGGCAACGTGGGTTCATTTCAAAAACATCACTTTTTGGGGCTTTCAGATCAATCCCAAGTGCTACTTTTGCTTCAGCTGTGAAATGGGAAGGTGGGGTTTCAATGGTTTAGGGAGCTTCCAGGGGAATTGGCGTTGAATTTGTGAGTATTTATGCATTTCCTTGATACCCTTTTTGCATAATTTTGTTTAATCAAGTTATTGTTTGTACTTTTAATAATGATAGGTTCAGTGAAACTCATTGAGTGAAAAAGTCTTGGCTTAATTTGTTTGGTCGTTTAACAAACTTTGTGGTGAGATTTGAAGTTGGTGTGTGTTTGATGGATAGCATTCTCATTTGTTGATATTGTAGTAGTTATCTATGTTTTCAATCCATCCTAGCGGTCTCATGTCTATGGCTACTTCCTTCTGCATCATATTAACCGGATAATTTCTACTTGTTCTGATGTTTACTTGAAATCGTTTTAATGACAGTGATAATGATAATGAAGTTGATAAAATATTTTGTTGATTAATAGTGTTATCCAGATTAGAATTTTTTCTTTGAAAGGTTGAAATGCATTTCATTCCTTATTGGGGTTCTACCAATTTTGTTATGGCTTGGCCTCTTCTGTGGATGGTCAAGTGAAAGTCATTTCTCTGTGTTGCATTTTATTTAACAGTTATTGTTTCTGTTTCATTAAATTTCAGTTATTGTCTAGTAGTCTATCTAGTAAAATCATTAGTTAAGGTGATCGTATTACCATAATTCTTGTGGAACTTTCTGCCAAGGCTTTAAAATTCAGTTACAAGTTTGTGATCTTATGTAAAAATCATTTTGACATATAATCTCATACAATCATTGAAGGAGAGATTTTGACAGCTTAAAGTTGTTGTACAAATGGCAAACTTTAACTTTTTCCTTCACTTAATAATTACTATCATAGAGGCTCTTCCACAGGTTTGCTGGTCTCTGATTTTTTCAGCTCTTTTTTTGAGTTTGTGCTCTGCTGGTTATTTGTGTCAGAGGCTGTTCTGTTTTCAAGATAGATGGCCAAGCAATGTCTATCGCATATGAAGTACCATATTGATTCTGTGTCATCTTTTGTATGGCCTTTTCAAGGCATTGTGATTGTGTTATGGATGTTCTTCTGTTATTTGATTTTAATCCTTTGAAACCAGATTGAGTTTGCCTTTTATAAACAACTAGAAAGTTCTATCTTTACCCCATTATAGTTTCTTGGTGGAAAGAACTATTTTCACCTTGAATTTGATGATCTGATCAATTTTAACTTGTTGTCTACTGCTTATAGGTTAAACAACTACTAGAGAAAAATGATAAAGGGCAAGTTATTGCGACCTGCCGTAACCCAAATGGGGCAACAGGGCTTCTTGATTTGAAAAATAAGTTTTCTGAACGACTTGATATTTTTTAGCTGGATGCCACAGTTGAAAGCACCATAAAGGTTATATTGCTCCCATTATTATGCTATTTCTGTAGCTTTTTTATCTCTGATCTATATCTGTTGCTTTTTTATCTCTGATTAAAAACTAACTCATCTTAGTGATTTTCTTAGGACTTGTAATAGGCAAGTTTTAGCAAGAGATCTATACCCTTAAGTGTTCTTAAAAAGAATAAAACAACAAAGTGTGAGGATATAGTTTTCTGCAAAAAAAAAAAAAAAAAAAAGATTGAGTGTTCTAAATAAGTTTGGGGGAGTAACCTAGTGAATTGAGATTAAGTTGTGTTATAGGGTTGAGCTCTACATAGTCTTGAATGATTTATGTGTTTGTGGGTGATTTGAGCCAAATTATTATCTTTTATCATACCTTCACCCAAGCCAAACGTTACAAGCTTAATAAAGTCCTACTTGATCCTTGATGTTGTGCATGTCTACATTAGTGGAGAGTGACTTGAAAAGCAGGCCTATGGAGTTTATTGATACACACATCTTCAATATTAAATATGATTCATTTTTATGCATAAACTCATCCGGGCTACAAGTGATTAGGTGAGAATGGCTCTACACACACACACTTGAGGAATTGAAGTGAAGCGAAACTAATCCTTGAAATGAAATTCTTGATCAAGTGCATTATTTTGAAGTTTTCCTTGGGTTATAATTAAGTACAATCTTTGAGGCCTTTTTGCAAGTTGAAGCATTTGTGTGTTTTAATTTTTCTTTGATTCTGTTTCGGTTTAGTTTTGTTTCATATCGTTGTACTTGCTCGAGGACTAGCAAAGTTTAAGTGTGGGGAAATTTGATAGGTGTCTAATTATATATCATTTTCATATCAATCCGTCCATGTTTCTTTGCTATATTCCTTGGTATTTTTATGTTTTTGTGTGGTTTTGATGTTTGTAGGAGTTTTGGAGCAATTTGCACAAAAATGAGTAAAACCCTTCATTTTCACCTCTGCTAGTCAGTGATCTTCTCGGATTTAATTGTATTGATATACAATGAACCCGATGACATGTTATATACCGTTGGAAAGCTCTCGAAGTCTATTTTCTGGAGAAATTTACGGTTTATAAATCCATTCAGTGTACCAAAAGTTATAATCAAAACAGTGTGAGAAGTATAGAATGTAATTCCACGAATCACTGTAGCATGTATAATACGGGACACTGTAGCAGGTTACTGTAGTAGAGTATTTAAACATATTTTAGGGTTTTATTTTCATAACTTGAAGAGGGGAAAACGTGGGAGGAGGCTGCATTTCTGGATTTCTCTCAGCCCTTGGAGTTCTTGAAGGAGAAAGAAGATTTTGAAAGAGGAGGAACTACAATTCCAAGAAGATTCATCTACAAAGAAGATTTTCAAAGAATTTGCTAAGTTCTTTCTTTCCTTTTCAATTCTGGATTTCTCTGTATTGTATTTGTTATTCTGATTGAATATGTGTAACTAAATCTGAATTGGTTGAGGGTGATTTCAAAGCCATTGATATGGATTTTGTGAGTTGATTGTGTAAGAAATTGTTATCCAATTCTCTAATTGAAGTTGCTTGTATTTTCCCATATCTAATGCTTATGATTGCTTGCTGGATTGTATTTCGAATGGCCAACTGAATATAATCTGGTTGTTGTGTATTGCTAGACTGGAAATCTTGATCCGTAGTTGTCTTGAATTTCTAATCCTTAGTAGCAAAATTGTGATCAGAGATTGCAATTGGAGAATAAAACCTAAGTTAAATAATCCGAGCTTGTGTGTTTATTGCTTAGATCAACCTATCTTTCTTATCATAATGCATCCATTGAATTAAATTTAGAGAGCTTGTTCTAGGTTGTTTAATGGATAGGGATTAAATAAAGAGCCTGTTTTATTTAACAACAAAGTAAGGAAAGATTGAGATAACAGAGCTTGTTGTTATTTACGGTTGATAATTTCAATGGTGTAATTGGATGACAATTCTATGATTAATTCGCAAATCCATATCTTGTGGCAGAGAATGATCCCTTAACCAGATTTCCGTCAGTGATTAATTCTCACTTCAATTAAGTTAGCATTGTATTATTCTTTACTTGCATTAATATTTCATCTAGTTAATCAATCAACAAAAACCCCCCGTTTATTCTGTTTTTGCTGTAAAATAACAAATTCAATTAGAATCAATCCTCGTGGGAACGATATCTTACTCATCACTTTATTACTTGTGTGACTAGTATACTTGCTAGTTTCGAACGCATCAAGTGGATTCATAATAGATGTGAACAATTGGCCTTGATTGATGAAAAAAGAATAAAGGCTGGATATCACATGCGGTTGTACGAGAAGCGTGTTGCTCAAGCCTTTAACAAGAGAATAAAGGTAAGAAAGTTCAAAGAAGGGGAATTGGTCCTTAAACAAGCTAGATCGATAGTGTTTGATCCGAGAGGGAAGTTCAAGCCCAGCTGGGAGGGCCCATTCATTATGACGAAGGTCATGTTTAGCGAAGCCGTTATCTTATCAGACATGGAAAGGAATGAGTTCACTAAGCCCATCAACATGGATAGGCTAAAGAAATACTATATGGTTAAAAAAGAAAAAAGAAAAAAGTGTGAGTAAAAAAATAATTAATTAGAAAACCAGAAATGGTTAATTAATGACAAGAGTTGTCTTGTTGTACACATATTATTCGAAGAACAAACGATTCTACTTTTATTAATGAAATGAAATTGTTTAAACATAAATATACATTTGAAATGTCTTATTATCTTACATAATAACAAAAGGAATGCATCTAATATCCAAGCTAACAATGAAACTATCAATGTCATCTTTGCCTCTTCGCTGGACTACGAATAGGCTTGTCATATTGCTCATGGCACTATTTGGCTCGAATAATAGGATCAGGAATAGAAGCCTAAAGGGTCACCTAATCCTTGTATCAAACGTCTGTCTTAAAGTTAGGATCATGGCACATATTCTTCTCGATAGTCTGATGTGGCGAAGAATCCTTCACACGCTGCAGATAACGAGCAAACAATCCCCCAAGATCGAAAGCAGACAGTGAGTCTACGATCTTCTATTTAAGTCCATACTACCGGTGGAGTCTAGTAGGATCATAGAATGAACTGTGGATGAAACCTACCAAAGGCACATATGCGATACAGGTCTCGACTATCACGTGCTCTAACCTCCATCGAGGACAGTGCCAACAGATCTGAGCACCTAGAATGGCTCGAAGCTAGTCGATCCAAGAAGAATGTCTCTCAAGTCTCCTCCTCATATGAAGTTGAGGGCTATAACAAAAAATATCCCTCTCAGGCAGTGCTAGAATAGATAGCTCTCTTGTAACCAAATCTGAAAAAGAAAAATAAGAAAAAGTCTGCTAAGTTAAAAACCTGAAAAGAGGGCTTAGGCAAAAATTAAGGCAAGCCTACTAAGTTGAAAACCTGAAAGGGCAGGTTAGGCAAAAGTTAGGGTAGAGAAAAAATAAAGAAAAGGTATGCTAAGTTGAAAATCGAAAAAGGACGGCTTAGGCGAAAGTTAGGGAAAGCTTGCTAAGTCAAAAATTTGAAAGGGCGACTTAAGCAAAAATTAGAGCATAAGAAAAAAAGAGAAAAAAATGAATTCGCTAAGTTGAAAACCTGAAAAAGTGACTTAGGCAAAATACCTGAAGAAGCAAAAAATTGCCACTAAACTTCTAACTTGGATCAATCCTAACATGATCCA
Source organism: Boswellia sacra (assembly GCA_013180625.2). Classification (NCBI taxonomy): domain Eukaryota; kingdom Viridiplantae; phylum Streptophyta; class Magnoliopsida; order Sapindales; family Burseraceae; genus Boswellia; species Boswellia sacra. Next base: position 20,240 of record SNVD02011788.1, on the reverse strand, counting down.
ATCTGAACAATGTTTCAGCAAGAATCAAGGGAATTGTTGTGAAACTGGATCCCATCTAAGAATAATGGTCATAAGATGTGGTTCGCCTATATCGTTCGGTGAGACCAGTAAAAACTGTGCAAGAAGGCAAAACTAAAGAAGGCGAAGCCAATCAGACGAGGTCTTATCCATCATCTCAAGCAAAGGCATGATGGAAGTTAATGATGCGTTCGAAACTAGCAAGTATACTAGTCGCACAAGTAATAAAATGATGAGTAAGATATCGTTCCCACGAGGATTGATTCTAATTGAATTTGTTATTCGAAAGCAACAATAAACTAAATGAGGGGGTTTTGTTGATTGATTAACTAGATGAAATATTAATGCAAGTAAAGAATAACACAATGCAAATTTAAACAGAGTGAAAACTCAATGAGAGAAACCTGTTTAAGGGATCCTTCTCTACCACAAGATATGGATTTGCGAATTAATTGTAGAATTGTCATCCAATTACACCATTGAAATTACCAACCGTAGATAACAACAAGCTCTGTTATCCCAATCTTTCCTTACTTTGTTGTTAAACAAAACAGGCTCTTTATTTAATCTCTATCCATTAAACAACCTAGAACAAGCTCTCTAAATTTAATTCAATGGATGCATTATGAAAAGAAAGACAGGTTGATCTAAGCAATAAACACACAAGCTCGGATTATTTAACTTAGGTTATATTCTCCAATTGCAATCTCTGATCACAATTTTGCTACTAATGATTAGAAATTCAAGACAATTACGGATCAAGATTTCTAGTCTAGCAATAGACAATATCCAGATTATATTCAGTTGGCCATTCGCAATACAATCCAGCAAGCAATCATAAGCATTAGATATAGGAAAATACAAGCAACTTCAATTAGAGAATTGGATAACAACTTCTTGCACAATCAAATTACAACAACCATATCAGGGGCTTTGAAATCACCCTCAACCAATTCAGATTCAGTTACACATGTTTAAGAACGTGATAAATACAATACAACATGGAGACATTCCAGAAAATGAAAGGGAAGGGAAAAACTTAGCAAATTTGATGTAATTCTCTTTGGATTGTTATGCGTTCGAAACTAGCAAGTATACTAGTCGCACAAGTAATAAAGTGATAAGTAAGATATCGTTCCCACGGGGATTGATTCTAATTGAATTTGTTATTTCCAGCAACAATAAACTAAACAGGGGGGATTTTTGTTGAATGATTTAATAAATGAAATAAGAATGCAAGTAAAGAATAACAAAACAGAAAGTAAATTTGAATGAAAAATCAATGGGAGACACTTGGTTAAGAGTTCATTCTCTGCCACAAGATATGAATTTGTGAATTAACATAGAATTGTAATACAATTACAGCATTGAAGTTATCAACCGTAGATAACAACAAGCTCTGTTATCCCAATCTTTCCTTACTTTGTTGTTAAATAAAACAAGCTCTTTATTTAATCTCTATCATTAAACAACCTAGAACAAGCTCTCTGAGTTTAATTCAATAGAAGCATTACGATGAGAAAGATAGGTTGATCTAAGCAATAATCACACAAGTTCGGATTATTTAACCTAGGTTGTATTTTCCAATTGCAATCTCGATCACAATTTGCTACTAATGATTGGAAATTCATGACAATTACGGATCAAGATTTCTAATCTAGCAATAGACAACAACAGATTATATTCAGTTGGCCATTCCAAATACAATCAGTAAGCAATCATAAGCATTAGATATGGGAAAATACAAGCAACTTCAATTAGAGAATTGGATAACAATTTCTTACACAATCAACTCACAAAATCCATATCAAGGGCTTTGAAATCACCCTCAACCAATTCAGATTTAGTTACACATATTCAATCAGAATAACAAATACAATACAGAGAAATTCCAGAATTGAAAAGGAAAGAAAGAACTTAGCAAATTCTTTGAAAATCTTTTTTGTAGATGAATCTTCTTGGAATTGTAGTTCCTCCGCTTTCAAAATCTTCTTTCTCCTTCAAGAACTCCAAGGGATGAGAGAAATCCAGAAATGCAGCCTCCTCCCACGTTTTCCCCCCCTTCAAGTTATGAAAATAAAACCCTAAAATGTGTTTAAATACTCTGCTACAGTAACCTGCTACAGTGTCCCGTATTATACATGCTACAGTGATTTGTGGAATTACATTTCTATACTTCTCACACTGTTTTGATTACAACTTTTTGGTACACTGAATGGATTTATAAACCGTAAATTTCTCCAGAAAATAGACTTCGAGAGCTTTCCAACGGTATATAATATGTCGTCGGGTTCATTGTATATCAATACAATAAATCCGAGAAGATCACTGACTAGCAGAGGTGAAAATGAAGGGTTTTACTCCATTTTTGTGCAAGTTGCTCCAATACTCCTACAAACATCAAAACCACACAAAAACATAAAAATACCAAGGAATATAGCAAAGAAACATGGACGAATTGATATAAAAGTAATACATAAATAGACACCTATCAGATTGTAGTTCTTCCTCTTTCCAAGCTTCCTTTCTCCTTCAAGAACTCCAAAAGATGAAAGAATTCCAGCGCTGCAGCCTCCACCACGTTCCCCCCTCTTCAAGTTATGAAAATAAAACCCTAAAATGTGTTTAAATACTCTGCTACAGTAACCTGCTACAGTGGCCCGTATTATACATGCTACAGTGATTTGTGGAATTACATTTCTATACTTCTCACACTGTTTTGATTACAACTTTTGGTACACTGAATGGATTTATAAACCGTAAATTTCTCCAGAAAATAGACTTCGAGGCTTTCCAACGGCATATAATATGTCATCGGGTTCATTGTATATCAATACAATTAAATCCGAGAAGATGGTTGATTAGCAGAGGTGAAAATGAAGGGTTTTACTCCATTTTTGTGCAAGTTGCTCCAAAACTCCTACAAACATCAAAACCACACAAAAACATAAAAATACCAAGGATATAGCAAAGAAACATGGACGAATTGATATAAAAGTAATACATAAATAGACACCTATCAAATTCCCCCACACTTAGACTTTGCTAGTCATCGAGCAACTAAAATGATACGAAACAAAACTAAACCGAAACAGAATCAGAGAAAAATTAAAACACACCAATGCTTCAACTTGCAAAAAGGCCTCAAAGATTGTACTTAATTATAACCCAAGGAAAACTTCAAAATAATGCACTTGATCAAGAATCTCATTACAAAGATTAGTTTCGCTCTACTTCAATTCCTCCAGTGTGTGTGTGTGTAGAGCCATTCTCACTTAATCATTTGTAACCCGGATGAGCTTATGCATAAAAATGAATCATATTTAATAGTGAAAATGTACGTATAAATGAACTCCATAGGCTTGCTTTTCAAGTCACTCTCCACTAATGTAGACAAGCACAACACTGAAGATTAAGTAGGGCTTTATTAAGCTTGTAACGTTTGGCTTGGGTGAACGTATGATAAAGGATAATAATTTGGCTCAAATCACCTACAAACACATAAATTATTCAAGACTATGTAGAGCTCAACCCTATAACACAACTTTATTTCAATTCACTAAGTTACTCCCCCAAACTTATTTAGAACCATCAATTTTTTTTTTTGTAGAAAACAAAAGAAAACTACACCCCCACACTTTGTTGTTTCATTCTTTTTAAGAACACTTAAGGGTATAGATCTCTTATTCTTCTTCTTTTGTTCTCTTTTTTTTTCTTTTTTTCTTTTTTTTATTACACTTCCCCTCCCCTACACTTAAACAACACATTGTCCTCAATGTGTAAGTATGTGGACGATAAGTACAAATTGGCTTTTTTGTCTTTTTTCTTTTTTTTTTTTACAAACACAATAGGACTCACTTGCATTGCTCATGACACATCCCAACCTCCTCTAACTTCCCAAAACCAGAACATAGCTCAGAATTTAATTGTGAATGATCTACATACTCATAGGTAAGGGATAAACTGTTTGGAATAAATTCATTTGAGGTTAGAAAATCTTTTAGTGAGTTAACAAAGAAAAAGGCTTACAAAGGCTCAAAGGGGTAACTAGGGATCAATTTCAGTCAAGGTTGGCTGTTAAGGCTCAAACGGTCCAAAGATGGCCTAAATCATTTCCCCAATGTTGCACAGCCTAGGATTTCGCCTTGAGTGACCATCAAACAAGTTCTAGAATTCATTGAAATCTGAGAAACATTTAAATTACATAAACTTTCTCTAAGTGAACAAATAACTCAGTGATAATAGCTCAGTGCTCAATGTTGCGCAAGGAATCAAAGGCGAAGCGAAAACCAATAAACATTTCAAGCACACAGATCCATGCATCATTTATCATTTTCCAAGAGTTATTCTTAATTCAATCATTATCTTATCATCGACCCATTAAATGCAAGAAAAGAGGTACGTGGCGTTGTTACACCTGAGTCAAGATTGTATATTTCAACAATCCTGAGGACCAGTAGCCCACAGACTTAAGGTTTCCAGCCTATATACCTTTATTATGAAAGAACAAAACAAGACACTTCAATCAATATGAAATAAACAAACTACAGATTTATTTAGAGAGAATGCGTTTCAAGGGTTAAGAAACCCCATATTCTGCCATTCTTAAGTTTTTTTCCACAAATTTTTTTTTTGAATCGAAACTGATAAAGACAAAAACACATAACAACTCTAGATTACATAAAACTAAACTTACTCATAAAATAACAAAGTCCAACAAGTCAGCAAACAAAAACAATTCAGTTAGAATGGGTCTTAAAAGTTTAGAAGTTAGCCTCCTTATTCAGCCATTATAGATTAAAGAGATCCAGAATACGTTTCAAGAGGACTTAAACCTTTTAAGCCACCACTCTAAAAGCTAAGATTAGTAAATATTACCTGGGATGAAAGAAACAACCTGAAAAAAAACTCAAAAGAAATGACATAAAAAAAACTCAAATAAACACAATAAAAAAAAAAGCAAACAAAAACAAAGCAAACCAGCAGATAGAGATTATAGATGGAGCGTTAAATCCAGTTTACGCCTCTTATTGCCTTCTCCAAACCAATCTATCCGAGCTATTGTTGGATCAGGCGAATAGACGAATGCTTGTAATTTGTCAATTAACTCCCCTGCAGTTGAAGTTGTAACCAGGATTTGCCTCACCGATTGTGAGATGAAGTTTTTTTCTACTGCTTGATCAAGAAAAGACAACAAACCATCAAAAAAATTATCGACATTTAACAAACCAATGGGTTTTCGATGGATGTTTAGTTGTGCCCAAGAGGTGATTTGAAATATTTCCTCTAATGTACCATAACCACTGGGCAAAGCTATAAATGCATCAGATTTAATGACCATATGTGCAATACGCTCATACATGCTAGAGACCTGTAACTCTTCCCCCATTGTGTTGTCTATGATATCTCGCACAGCTAATGGTTTAGGAATAATGCCGAGAACTTTACTTCCTCCCAAGGATGCAGCTGTCAACACACACCCCATTAACCCAAGACTACCCCCTCCATAAATCAAATGAATACCCCTCGCAGCTAATGTCCTACCAAGATCAAGAGCTGCTGTTGTAAACTCTCCGTCTTTACCGAATTGCGATCCACAAAATACGCATATATTTTGTAATCGCCGAATTGGTGTTTTCTCCATTTCTACAAGTGCTCTAACCTTGTGTAAGACAATGATACACGTTAGGTAATATGCTTTTCAAGTGTAAGACAGGTTATAATAATGACATTTGAAAATATGGAGAATGGATATATACACACGTAAAACTCTCAAATTTGACACATGGGGACATAATGTCGGTGGGGGTTGCTCGATGCAGATTTATCGCCCCAAAATTTGAAAAAATGAGATATGCTTTCGGCGAGGTTTGACAAAACCTACACACTTGTCTCCCACGTGAAGCATGGAAAATGGAGATACACTTTCGGCGGGGTTGACAAAACCCCCACACTTGTCTCCCACGTGAAGCATAAAAAATAGAGATACACTTTCGGTGGAGGTTGACAAACCTCCACACTTGTCTCCCACGTGTACTTATGCCATAGGGTAGTCATATGGTTTGTCAAAAAGAAAACTTGAAATTAAAATAAACAAAATCAACAAACAACACAACACAAAAACAACATTGATAATCAGATCAAACGAAACAAGAAAAAAAATAAAATTCGACAACAACAACACACATTCAAATATACAAGTAGTTGTGTTTGTGGCTCACATCGTCCTCTGGTTTTACGTCCAGTAACGGCTGAAACGCCTTCTATGAGTCGGGGATTTGCTTCCCATCCAGTTTTCTTATAAACTGGCAAACAGGGTCATTTTTAGTCAGATTCCTAGACTATAACACTGCAATTCATCACGAAATTGTGTCCATAGATTAAGCAATTCACGCTGAACAAGTCCACAAAGAATGTGACTCGAGAGTTAACAAAATATTATCCAGCGAATCATTACTCAAACCATTCTTAATAAATGAAAGTTTATCTTCTCTATTCCTGGACGCGAAACCTAATGAACGACAAGTCTGTTTACAATTCCATCTAGCACATTTATAACATACTTGTAACCTTTTCGCTCTTCGCCTCTTGGCGTAGTAGCTCTTTCCTAGACCAGGCATGTATTTTGCGAGATTAATGTCAGGCTCACCTAACAATCTCACCTTGGCTTCAATAAGCCATCGGATATCCGCAGGCACATTTAGGAGCATCAATGCCCAAAGTCTAGTCATCCGTACTGTATAAATTTTAAACACAGCTTTTTGAGGAAGTGAAGGGAAATATTTACGAAGGTTCGATAGAAAGATATCAGCATCCATTGAAGAGAAGAAAAGGAGAGATATTACCGATAATGCGATTGAGTTTGTTCTTCTCCCAGATATGCACTTTTCAAACCTTCAAACAATGGCTTCAACTCCCGTTTGAATGTTTCCACAAGCTGCTGCACAAATGAGCTCAAAGCACAGAGTAATCAAATTAAACAAAAGAAAGGAAAAGAAAAGAGCAGAAACGAAACTAAAGACGCATAAAAGAGATAACAACACCATAGTAAACAAAAGTCAAAAACAAGTAAAAAATATAAAAACAAATAAGACAGATGGCAAAGAGAGATAAACCTGATAAATTTGATGGCCTACGAAAGGAATCTCCTCGAGACACAAAAATCGATCATTATTACGTTATTTTATTTTTCTTTTCTTTTCTTTTATTTATTTTCCAAAAACATTGGGTTGCCTCCTAATAAGCGCTTGGTTTAACGTCCTCAGCCCGACGTTGGGTCCATCATGGGAGGGTCCAATCTCCGCTGTGCTTCTCTAGTGGGCTTGGATCCTTTTTCCAACAAGAATTGTTGCATGCATATGGCTGGGCCTTGGATGTTAGCAATCGTCCACTCAATAGTTATTTTGTGATCTCTAAGTACTTGGACAAGTTTCTCTTCTTGTAGTGGTGCAAGGCCCATTTCTATTATAATTGGCAAAGTATTATTCTCACCCAAAAACACATGCCTCAAATAATGTGGAAGTAGCTTAAGCTCCAAGGTATTAGCTTTCATCATAGAAGGAAGAAGTTTCTCGTTAGATAAAGGCAATTCAATGTACGAAACATCATACCTGTTTGTGATGATGGCTATAGTCTCATCTAAGCATGCCATAGCTTCCTCCATTTCTTTGGACACTTGTATCAACCTTCTTTGTTCTTTGGAATTTTCTGTCCCTATGTGCTCACTAATAGCCATTTCCAATCCATCCTTGCAAGTTAACTCAAAACATTGTTGTGGCAGAGAATCAATAATGTCAACTGCAAAAACAGAATGCAAGTCACTAGGGTACCTCATTGCCTCGAAAATATTGAAACGGATCACTTTGCCATCAAACTCCATGATGAAAATGCCATCATGAACATCAATCTTGGTTCTAGCATTTTTCAAGGATGGTCTCCCTAAAAGAATCGAAGTTGGATTAGGAGATGTCTCATCCTCTATTTTAAGGACATAGAAGTCTGCTGGGAAAACCAATTGATTCACCTGCACAAGCACATCTTCCACAACTCTTTTGGGATATACATTAAAATGATCAGCAAGTTGAATGGTAATACCAGTTTTCGCAAAAGGTCCAAGATTTAAAGAAGCATAAATAGAATATGGCATGACATTAATAGATGCTCCTAAATTTAACATAGCTCTTTCAAACTTGGTATTACCCATGGTGCATGGAATGGTGAACGTACCTGGATCATTGCATTTCGGAGGAATTTTTCTTTGTAGTACAGCTGAAACATTTTCCCCCACACTTACTTTCTCATTCCCTTTTAAATTTCTCTTGTTGGTGCATAACTCCTTGAGACGTTTTGTATAATGAGGTACTTGCTCGATAGAATCCAGATTTGGTATATTTACCTCGATTTTGTGAAAAGTCTCCAGGATTTTCTGTTCTTGTTCCTCTTGAGAAGTCAATGTTTTGTTCATGGTGGATGTGGTGTCATCTCCTTCATCAGTTTGTGATTTTCCTGGCAAGACATCTAATTGCTCTCCACTTCGCGAAGTTATCACACTAGTAGTCTCGCTTGGATTGATCACTGTTTGAGAAGATAATTTTTTTGAGTCTTGGCCCTCGAATTTGTTCATGCTAGTAGCCAATTGTCCCATTTGATTTGCCAGGTTTTGGATACTTGCCCCAGTTTCCTGCTGGAATTGCATTGTGTTAGTGGCAAGTGCATTAAAAATATCTTCGAGAGACATACCTGAGTTTTGTGAAGCTGGTTGCGGTGCTGGATGTGGCATTGGTGGTGGTTGCATTTGAAATGGTTGCTGCACTCTAGGTTGATTGAAACCTTGTGGCTAATTTGGTATGCCATTTGGGACGATTGGTTGATGACTCCCGTAACTAAAATTGGGGTGATCTATCCATCCGGCATTATAAGTATTGGAGAAGGGATCATACCATTGCCTTGATTGTCCTGAAAATCCACCCATGGCATTGGCTTGTTCCATATCTTTTTCTTGTAAAGTTGGATACATGTCCATTGGATGCTCCATGGTAGAATATACTCCACATGCATAAGGTTTCTGCATATGTCCTACAGCCATGTTTTCCACAAGAGAGGTTAGCTTAGAAAGTTGTTGTTCAATGTTCGGAGTGCTTACCTCATTTACTCTCCAATGTAGTTGTGGCTCAAATCGGCTCCTGAATTGTTGGAAGTTTACTGCCATGTCGCCTAAACACAAACAATCAGAAAAGAAAAATCAAAATTAGGAATCAAAAACAAAATAACAAATCGATTAGAAAATCAATCCCCGGCAACGGCGCCAAAAACTTGATGCGTTCGAAACTAGCAATTATACTAGTCGCACAAGTAATAAAGTGATGAGTAAGATATCGTTCTGATAGGTGTCCTAATTTATATATCATTTTCATATCAATTCGTCCATGTTTCTTTGCTATATTCCTTAGTATTTTTATGTTTTTGTGTGGTTTTGATGTTTGTAGGAGTTTTGGAGCAACTTGCACAAAAATGGAGTAAAACCCTTCATTTTCACCTCTGCTAGTCAGCCATCTTCTCGGATTTATTGTATTGATATACAATGAACCGATGACATGCTATATACCGTTGGAAAGCTCTCGAAGTCTATATTCTGGAGAAATTTACGGTTTATAAATCCATTCAGTGTAACAAAAGTTATAATGAAAACAGTGTGAGAAGTATAGAAATGTAATTCCACAATCACTGTAGCATGTATAATACGGGACACTGTAGCAGGTTACTATAGCAGAGTATTTAAAACACATTTTAGGGTTTTATTTTCATAACTTGAAGAGGGGAAAAATGTGGGAGGAGGCTGCATTTCTGGATTTCTCTCATCCCTTGGAGTTCTTGAAGGAGAAAGAAGATTTTGAAAGAGGAGGAACTACAATTCCAAGAAGATTCATCTACAAAGAAGATTTTCAAAGAATTTGCTAAGTTCTTTCTTTCCTTTTCAATTCTGGAATTTCTCTGTATTGTATTTGTTATTCTGATTGAATATGTGTAACTAAATCTGAATTGGTTGAGGGTGATTTCAAAGCCCTTGATATGGATTTTGTGAGTTGATTGTGTAAGAAATTGTTATCCAATTCTCTAATTGAAGTTGCTTGTATTTTCCCATATCTAATGCTTATGATTGCTTACTGATTGTATTTGGAATGGCCAACTGAATATAATCTGTTGTTGTCTATTGCTAGATTAGAAATCTTGATCCGTAATTGTCATGAATTTCCAATCATTAGTAGCAAAATTGTGATCAGAGATTGCAATTGGAAAATACAACCTAGGTTAAATAATCTGAACTTGTGTGATTATTGCTTAGATCAACCTATCTTTCTCATCGTAATGCTTCCATTGAATTAAACTTAGAGGCTTGTTCTAGGTTGTTTAATGGATAGAGATTAAATAAAGAGCTTGTTTTATTTAACAACAAAGTAAGGAAAGATTGGGATAACAGAGCTTGTTGTTATCTACGGTTGATAACTTCAATGCTGTAATTGGATTACAATTCTATGTTAATTCGCAAATCATATCTTGTGGCAGAGAATGAACTCTTAACCAAGTGTCTCTCATTGATTTTTCACTCCATTTAACTTTGCTTTGTTTTATTCTTCATTTGCTTTCGTATTAAGTTTAGTTAATCAATCAACAAAAACCCCCCCTGTTTAGTTTATTATTGCTGGAAAATAACAAATTCAATTAGAATCAATCCTCGTGGGAACGATATCTACTTATCACTTTATTACTTGTGCGACTAGTATACTTGCTAGTTTCGAACGCATCAAGTTTTTGGCGCCGTTGCCGGGGATTGATTTTCTAATCAATTTGTTATTCTATTTTTACTACTGATTCTTGATTGTTATTTCCTGATTGTTTGTGTTTAGGCTTTTATGTCCGAGGGAGAAGTAGATCAACGACTTAAGAGAATTAAGGAGTTTCTCCAATCCTCGAATTTAAGGCTAAATCAGTCAATTTCAACTCCACCTCCAGAATTTGACCTTGCACGACATACTTCCCTCCCATCTTCTTGCAGTTCAATCAAATCTGAATCGAAGCAATGGCGATGGAAAACGATCAGACTCTTAAGGAGTTAGCGGCTCCAATTATTGATCACCAACCGCTATGCATAAGCACCAATTTTGAGATAGATTTTGAACTTAAATCTGGACTGATTCATCTCTTGCCTACATTTCATGGTTTTGCAGGAGAGGATCCGAACAAACACCTCAAAGAATTTCATGTGGTATGCTCAAGTATGAAGCCAACCAGCGTTTCTGAAGAGCAAATTAAATTGAGAGCTTTCCCATTCTCATTAGCAGATTCGGCAAAAGATTGGCTATACTATCTACCACCAGGTACCATTACCACTTGGAATGAGATGAGTAAACTCTTTTTGGAGAAATACTTTCCAGCCTCGAAAGTTACAAATATTAGAAAAGATATTAGTGGCATTCGACAACACAATGGAGAATCACTTCATGAATATTGGGAGAGATTTAAGAGGTTATGTGCTAGCTGTCCAAACCACCAAATTAGTGATGGACTTCTAATTCAATATTTCTATGAAGGTCTCTTACCCATGGAAAGGAGTATCATTGATGCTGCTAGTGGTGGAGCACTAGTTAATAAAACACCGAATGTGGCAAGACGTTTGATTAGTGACATGGCAGCGAACTCCTAACAATTCAGTAGTCAATTTGAGCCACAACTACCAAAAAGAGTAAATGAGGTAAGTACTTCAAACATTGAATAACAACTTTGTGAACTTACCTCTCTTGTAAAAAAAAATGGCTGTAGTACATATGCAGCAATCTTATGCGTGTGGGGTATGTTCTGCCATGGACCATCCAACCGACATGTGTCCAACTTTGCAAGAAGGAGATACAGACCAAGCCAATGCCATGGGTGGATTTCCAGGACAACCAAGGCAAAGGTATGACCCTTTCTCCAATACTTACAATGCTGGATGGAGAGATCACCCTAATTTTAGATATGGGAATCATCAACCAATTGCCCCAAATGCCATACCAAATCGACCACCAGGTTTCAATCAACTAAGGGTGCAGCAACCATTTCAAGAACAACCACAACTAGCACCACAACCAGCTCCACAAAATTCAGGTATGTCTCTCCAGGATATTGGTAAAGCACTTGCCACTAACACAATGCAATTTTAGCAGGAAACTAGGGCAAGTATCCAAAACTTGGAAAATCAAATAGGACAATTGGCCACTAACATGAGCAAATTTGAGAGTCAAAGCTCAGGAAAATTACCTTCTCAGCCGGTGATCAATCCAAGAGAGAATGCTAGTGTTGTAACTTTGAGAAGTGGGAAGCAATTAGAGATTCCACCAAAGAAATCAGAAACTGATGAAGGGGATGACACCACTCCCACCATGAATAAAACATCATCTTCTAAGGTAAATCCTAAAAACCATATTCCTTCATATGTTACTCCTCCACCTTTTCCTAGCAGATTTGCAAAATCAAAGGAGGAACAAGAGCAGGAAATCTTGGAAACTTTTTGCAAGATCGAGGTAAATATACCACTTCTGGATGCTATTAAGCAAGTACCTCGTTATGCAAAATTTCTCAATGAGTTATGCAACAACAAGAGAAAGTTGAAAGGAAATGAGAAGGTAAGTGTGGGGGAAAATGTTTCAGCTGTATTGCAAAGAAAAATTCCTCCGAAATGCAAAGATCCAGGTACGTTCACCATTCCATGCACCATTGGTAATACCAAGTTTGAAAGAGCTATGTTAGATTTAAGAGCATCTATTAATGTCATGCCATATTCTATTTATGCTTCTTTGAATCTTGGACCCTTTGCAGAAACTGGTATTGTAATTCAACTTGCTGATCGTTCTAATGCATATCCCAAAGGAGTTGTGAAAGATGTGCTTGTGCAGGTAAATCAATTGGTTTTTCCAGCAGACTTCTATGCTCTGGAAATGAAGGATGAGACATCTCCCAAATCCAACACCGATTCTTTTGGGGAGGCCATTCTTGAAAACTGCCCGAACGAAGATTGATGTTCATGATGGCACTCTCACCATGGAGTTTGATGGCGAGGTGATTCGTTTCAATATTTTTGAGGCAATGAGGTACCCTAGTGACTTGAATTCTGTTTTTGCAGTTGATGTTATTGATTCTTTGCCACAACAACATTTGAGTTAACTTGCCAGGATGCATTGGATTTATAAGTAGCCCATTATTAGTTGAGCAATAAATGGGGGGGACAGAAATTTCCAGAGAACGAGGAAAGTTGATACAAGTAGCCATTAGTGAGCACATAGGAGATCAAGGACAAGAAGGGAAGTGAAAACTTAGTTGCAGACCATCTCAGTCGCATTGTCCATGATAAGAATGCACTGCCATTACAAGAAAGTTTTCCAGATGAACAATTGTTGTCCCTAAATGTAGTAGCCCCTTGGTATGCAGATATTGTCAACTACTTAGTTACCAAGAAGCTACCACATGACTTGACTCGAGCTCAAAGAGACAAGATCAAGAACATTGCCAAGTATTACATATGGGATGATCCATACTTATGGAAGCATTGTTCTGACCAAGTGATAAGAAGTGCATTTCTGAATCTGAATTTAATTCAATTTTAACCTTCTGTCATTCTTATGCATGTGGAGGTCATTTCGGACCAAAAAGAATAGCCCTTAAAGTTCTTGATTGTGGATTCTACTGGCCATCATTGTTCAAAGATGCATATCTGTTCTGCAAAGCGTGTGACCGTTGTCAAAGGACAGGTAATTTAAGTGCCAAAAATCAAATGCCACAAACCCCTATACTTATTGTCAAGATTTTTGATGTGTGGGGTATTGATTTCATGGGTCCTTTTCTTTCATCATTTGGTAATGTTTACATTATACTTACTGTGGATTATGTTTTTAAATGGGTAGAAGCAAAAGCTACGAGAACTAATGATTCTAAAGTTGTTGTAGATTTTGTGAAATCTAACATTTTGCGAGATTTGGAACACCAAGAGCCATGATTAGCGACAGAGGGACACACTTCTGCAACCGATCATTTGAAGCCTTGCTCAAGAAATACAACATCACTCACAATGTGTCTACTGCATATCATCCACAAACTAGTGGTCAAGTTGAAGTTTCAAATCGGGAAGTCAAGTCCATTCTCGAGAAGACAGTGAATCCAAACCGAAAAGATTGGAGCCTACGATTGAATGATGCACTTTGGGCATACCGAACTGCTTACAAGACACCTATTGGTATGTCTCTGTATAGGTTAGTCTATGGTAAGCCATGCCACCTTCCAGTGGAGCTCGAACATAAAGCATGGTGGGCAGTAAAGCTTTGTAACATGGAGATGGATGCTGCTGGAGAACAAAGGAAGCTTCAACTGCAAGAATTGGAAGAACTTAGAAATGATGCCTATGAGAATTCCATAATTTATAAGGAGAGAACTAAGGCATTTCATGATAAAATGATCTCCAGGAAGAATTTTGAAGTGGGACAGAAAGTTTTTTTATTTCATTCTCGCCTCAAGTTATTTCCAGGTAAATTACGATCTCGATGGGTTGGACCTTTTGTTATCACTAATGTTTTTTCTCATGGTACAGTGGAAATCAAGAGCTTAAAAATAGATAAAGTACTCAAGGTGAATGGGCACAGGTTGAAGCCTTACTATAAGAATTTAGTGATGCAGGACATCGATGAGGTACCTCTCTACGAGCCAACTTATCTTGATGGGTGAGGACAAATAACGTCAGGCTGAGGACGTTAAACCAAGCGCTTATTGGGAGGCAACCCAATGTTTTTGAAACATAAATAAAAAGAGACAAAGAAAAGAAAGTAGTAATGATCAATTTTTGTGTTTCGAGGAGATTCCTCTCATGGGCTATTATAATTGATCAGGTTTTATCTCTCTTTGCCATTTGTCTCATTTGCTTTGTTGTTTGTTTTTTGACTTTCATTTGCTCTTGTGTTTTTATTTCTTTTATGTGTCTCTATTTTCTTTTCTTTTCTTTTTTTTCTTGTGTTTAATTTGATTATTCCGTGCTTCGAGTTCAGTTGTGCAACAGCTTGAGGAAACATTCAAACGGGAGTTGAAGCCATTGTTCGAAGGTTTGAAACGTGCATATCTGAGAGAAGAACAAACTCAATCGCGTTATCGGTAATATCTCTCCTTTTCTTCTCTTTAATGGATGCTGATATCTTTCTATCGAACCTTCGTAAATATTTCCCTTCACTTCTTCAAAATGCTGTGTTTAAAATTTATAAAGTACGGATGACTAGACTTTGGGCGTTGATGCTTCTAAATGTGCCTACGGATATCCGATGGCTTATCGAAGCCAAGGTAAGATTGTCCGGTGAGCCTGATATTAATATAGCAAAATACATGCCTGGTCTAGGAAAGAGCTACTACGCCAAGAGGCGAAGAGCGAAGAGGTTACAAGTATGCTATAAATGTGCTAGATGGAATTGTAACCAGACTTGTCGTTCATTAGGTTTTGCGTCCAGGAATAGAGAAGATACACTTTCATTTATTAAGAATGGTTTGAGTAATGAGTCGCTGGATAATGTTTTGTTAACTCTCGAGTCACATTCTTGTGGACTTGTTCAGCGTGAATTGCTTAATCTATGGACACAATTTCATGATGAATTGCAGTGTTATAGTCTAGGGAATCTGACTAAAACGACCCTGTTTGCCAGTTTATAAGAAAACTGGATGGGAAGCAAATCCCCGACTCATAGAAGGCGTTTCAGCCGTTACTGGACGTTAAACCCGAGGAAGATGTGAGCCACAATCACAACTACTTGTATATTTGAATGTGTGTTGTTATTGTCAAATTTTTTTTCTTGTTCGTTTGATCTGATTATCAATGTTGTTTTTGTGTTGTTGTTGTTTGTTGATTTTGTTTGTTTTAATTTCAAGTTTTTTTTTTTGTTGACAAACCATATGACTACCCTATGGCATAAGTAAACGTGGGAGACAAGTGTGGAGGTTTTGTCAACCTCCACCGAAAGTGTATCTCCATTTTTAATGCTTCACGTGGGAGACAAGTGTAGGGGTTTTGTCAACCCCCGTCGAAAGTGTATCTCCATTTTCCATGCTTCACGTGGGAGACAAGTGCGTAGGTTTTGTCAAACCTTGCCGAAAGCATATCTCATTTTTTCAAATTTTGGGGCGATAAATCTGCATCGAGCAACCCCCACCGAAATTATGCCCCCATGTGTCAAATTTGAGAGTTTTACGTGTGTATATATCCATTTTGCATATTCTCAAATGTCATTTTATAACCTGTCTTGCACTTGAATCGCATAATACCTAACGTACATCATTGTCTTGCACAATTTTAGAGCACTTTTAGAAATGGAGAAAACACCA
The DNA here is from genome assembly GCA_013180625.2 of Boswellia sacra. Lineage (NCBI taxonomy): Eukaryota > Viridiplantae > Streptophyta > Magnoliopsida > Sapindales > Burseraceae > Boswellia > Boswellia sacra. The sequence goes on along the minus strand of SNVD02011788.1, from coordinate 3,839 downwards.
ATTCGGCGATTCCAAAATATATGCGTATTTTATGGATCGCAATTTGGTAAAGATGGAGAGTTTACAACAGCAGCTCTTGATCTTGGTATGACATTAGCTGCGAGGGGTATTCATTTGATTTATGGAGGGGGTAGTCTTGGGTTAATGGGGTGTGTGTCGACAGCTGCATCCTTAGGAGGAAGCAAAGTTCTCAGCATTATCCCTAAACCATTAGTTGTACGAGATATCGTAGGCAACACCATGGGGGAAGAGTTACAGGTTTCTAGTATGCATGACCGTATTGCACATATGGTCATTAAATCTTATGCATTTATAGCTTTGCCCGATGGTTATGGTACATTAGAGGAGATATTTCAAATCACCTCTTGGGCACAGCTAAACATCCATCGGAAACCCATTGGTTTGTTAAATATCAATAATTTTTTTGATGGTTTGTTGTCTTTTCTTGATCAAGCAGTAGAAAAAAACTTCATCTCACAGTCGGCGAGGCAAATCCTGGTTACAGCTTCAACTGCAGGGGAGTTAATTGACAAATTACAAGCATTCGTCTACTCGCCTGATCCAACAATATCTCGGATAGATTGGTTTGGAGAAGGCAATAAGAGGCGTAAACTGGATTTAATGCTCCATCTGTAATCTCTATCTACTGGTTTGCTTCATTTTCGTTTGCTTTCTCTTTATTGTGTTTATTTGAGTTTTTTTTATGTCATTTCTTTTGAGTTTTTTTTGGATTGTTTCTTTCACCGTAGGTAATATTTTCTAATCTTTGCTTTTAGAGTGGTGGCTTAAAAAATTTAAGTTCTCTTGAAACGTATTCTGGATCTCTTCAATCTATAGTGGCTGAATAAGGAGGCTAACTTCTAAACTTTTTAGACACATTCTAACTGACTTGTTTTTGTTTGCCGACTTCTTGGACTTTGTTATTTCATGAGTAGGTTTAATTTTATGTAATTTAGAGTTATTATGTATTTTTGTGTCTTTACCAGTTCTGACTAAAAACAAATTGTGGAAAAATCTGAGAAAGGGAGAATATGGGGTTTCCTTAACTCTTGAAACGCATTCTCTCCAAATAAATCTGTAGTTTGTTTATTTCATGTTGTTTGAAGTGTCTTGTTTCTCGTTTTGTTCTTTCATAATAAAGGTATATAGGCTGGAAACCTTAAGTCTGCGGGCTACTGGTCCTAAGGATTGTTGAAATATACAATCTTGACTCAGGTGTAACAACGCCACGTACCTCTTTTCTTGCATTTTGTGGGTCGATGATAAGATAATGATTGAATTAAGAATAACTCTTGGAAAATGATAAATGATGCATGGATCTGTGTGCTTGAAATGTTTATTGGTTTTCGCTTTGCTTTTGATTCCTTGCGCAACATTGAGCACTGAGCTATTATCATTGAGTTATTTGTTCACTTAGAGAAAGTTTATGTAATTTAAATGTTTCTTCAGATTTCAATGAATTCTAGAACTTGTTTGATGGTCACTCAAGGCGAAATCCTAGGCTGTGCAACAGTGGGGAAATGATTTAGGCCATCTTTGGACCGTTTGAGCCTTAATAGCCAACCTTGACTGAAATTGATCCCTAGTTACCCCTTTGAGCCTTTGTAAGCCTTTTTCTTTGTTAACTCACTAAAAGATTTCCTAACCTCAAATGAATTTGTTCCAAACAGTTTATCCCTTACCTAGGAGCATGTAGATCATTCACAATTAAATTCTGAGCTATGTTCTGGTTTTTGGAAGTTAGAGGAGGTTGGGATGTGTCATGAGCAATGCAAGTGAGTCCTATTGTGTTTGTAAAAAAAAAGAAAAAAAAGAAAAAAAAAAGCCAATCTGTACTTATCGTCCACGTAATTACACATTGAGGACAATGTGTTGTTTAAGTGTGGGGGAGGGGAAGTGTAATAAAAAAAAGAAAAAAAAGAAAAAAAAACAAAAGAAGAAGAATAAGAGATCTATACCCTTAAGTGTTCTTAAAAAGAATGAAACAACAAAGTGTGGGGGTGTAGTTTTCTTGTGTTTTCTGCAAAAAAAAAAAAAAAAAGATTGAGTGTTCTAAATAAGTTTGGGGGAGTAACCTGGTGAATTGACATGAAGTTGTGTTATAGGTTTGAGCTCTACATAGTCTTGAATGATTTATGTGTTTGTGGGTGATTTGAGCCAAATTATTATCCTTTATCATACCTTCTCCCAAGCCAAACGTTACAAGCTTAATAAAGTCCTACTTGATCCTTGGTGTTGTGCATGTCTACATTAGTGGAGAGTAACTTGAAAAGCAGGCCTATGGCGTTTATTTATACACACATCTTCAATATTAAATATGATTCATTTTTATGCATAAACTCATCCGGGTTACAAGTGATTAGGTGAGAATGGCCCTACACACACACACTTGAGGAATTGAAGTGAAGCGAAACTAATCTTGAGATGAAATTCTTGATCAAGTGCATTATTTTGAAGTTTTCCTTGGGTTGTAATTAAGTACAATCTTTGAGGCCTATTTGCAAGTTGAAGCATTTGTGTGTTTTAATTTTTCTTTGATTCTGTTTCGGTTTAGTTTTGTTTTATATCGTTGTACTTGCTCGAGGACTAGCAAAGTTTAAGTGTGGGGGAATTTGATAAGTGTCTATTTATATATCATTTTCATATTAATTCGTCCATGTTTCTTTGTTATATTCCTTGGTATTTTTATGTTTTTGTGTGGTTTTGATGTTTGTAGGAGTTTTGGAGCAACTTGCACAAAAAATGGAGTAAATCCCTTCATTTTCACCTCTGCTAGTCAGTGATCTTCTCGGATTTAATTGTATTGATATACAATGAACACGAGGACATGTTATATACCGTTGGAAAGCTCTCGAAGTCTATTTTCTGGAGAAATTTACGGTTTATAAATCCATTGAGTGTACCAAAAGTTGTAATCAAAACAGTGTGAGATGTATAGAAATATAATTCCACAAGCACTGTAGCATGTATAATACGGGAAACTGTAGCAAGTCACTGTAGCAGAGTATTTAAACACATTTTAGGGTTTTATTTTCATAACTTGAAGAGGGGAAAACGTGGGAGGAGGCTGCATTTCTGGATTTCTCTCATCCCTTGGAGTCCTTGAAGGAGAAAGAAGATTTTGAAAGAGGAGAAACTACAATTCCAATAAGATTTATCTACAAAGAAGATTTTCAAAGAATTTGCTAAGTTCTTTCTTTCCTTTTCAATTCTGGAATTCTCTGTATTGTATTTGTTATTCTGATTGAATATGTGTAACTAAATCTGAATTGGTTGAGGGTGATTTCAAAGCCCTTGATATGGATTTTGTGAGTTGATTGTGTAAGAAATTGTTATCCAATTCTCTAATTGAAGTTGCTTGTATTTTCCCATATCTAATGCGTATGATTGCTTACTGATTGTATTTGGAATGGCCAACTGAATATAATCTGTTGTTGTCTATTGCTAGATTAGAAATCTTGATCCGTAATTGTCATGAATTTTCAATCATTAGTAGCAAAATTGTGATCAGAGATTGCAATTGGAAAATACAACCAGGTTAAATAATCTGAACTTGTGTGATTATTGCTTAGATCAATCTATCTTTCTCATCGTAATGCTTCCATTGAATTAAACTTAGAGAGCTTGTTCTAGGTTGTTTAATGGATAGAGATTAAATAAAGAGCTTGTTTTATTTAACAAACAAAGTAAGGAAAGATTGGGATAACAGAGCTTTTTGTTATCTACGGTTGATAACTTCAATGCTGTAATTGGATTACAATTCTATGTAATTCACAAATTCATATCTTGTGGCAGAGAATGAACTCTTAACCAAGTGTCTCCCATTGATTTTTCATTCA
>SNVD02011783.1:0-58717 GCA_013180625.2 Boswellia sacra | reverse complement strand
AAGAAGTTTCTCATTAGATAAAGGCAATTCAATGTACGAAACATCATACCTATTTGTGGTGATAGCTCTAGTCTCATCCAAGCTTGGCACAGCTTCCTCCACTTCTTTAGACACTTGTATCAGCTTTCTTGGTTCTTTGAAACTTTTTATCCTTATGTGTTCACTAATAGCAACATCCACTCCATTCTTGCGAGTTAACTCAAAACATTGTTGTGGCAAATAATCAATAACGTCAACTGCAAAAACAGAATGTAAGTCATTAGAGTACCTCATTTCCTCAAAAATATTAAAAAATATCACCTTGCCATCAAACCCATGGTGAGAGTGCCATCATGAACATCAATCTTAGTTCGAGCAGTTTTCAAGAAGGGTCTCCCTAAAAGAATTGGTGTTGGATTAGGAGATGTCTCATCCTCCATTTCAAGAACATAGAAGTCTGCTGGGAAATCCAATTGATTCACCTGCACAAGCACATCTGTCACCACAACTCTTTTGCGATATGCATTAAAATGATCAGCAAATGAAATGGGTAAACAAGGTTTTCGCAAAGGCAAGATTTAAAGAAGTATAATAGAAATGGCAGGACATAATAGATTGCTCCTAAAGTCTAATATAGCTCTTTAAACTTGGTATTACACAAGGTGCATGCATGAATGATTGAACGTACCTGGATCTTCTGCATTTTGGAGGGAATTTTTCTTTGCAAACAGCTGAAACATTTTCCCCACCACTTACCTTCTCATTTCCCTCAACTTTATATTGTTGGTGCATAACTCCTCGAGAAAATTTTTGTACAACGAGGTACTTGCTCAATGCATCCAGAAGTGTATATTTAACTCGATGTTGTGAAGAAAGTTTTTCCAGGATTTCTTGTTCTTGTTTCTCCTTCGATTGGGCAAATCTACTAGGAAAAAGTGGAGGAGAAACATATGAAGGAATGGGAGTTATAGGATTAACCTGAGAAGTCAGTGTTTTGTTCATGGTGGAAGTGGTGTCATCTCCTTCATCAGTTTGTGATTTCTTTGGCAGGACATCTAATTGCTCTTCATTTGCAAAGTTATCACACAAGAATTCTCTCTTGGATTGATCATCGTTTGACAAGATAATTCTTCTGAGCCTTGGCCCTCGAATTTGCTCATGCTAGTGGCCAATTGTCCCATTTGATTTGACAGGTTTTGGATAATTGCCCCAGTTTCCTGCTGGAATTGCATTGTGTTAGTGGCAAGTGCATTAACAATATCCTGGAGAGTCATACCTGAGTTTTGTGAAGCTGGTTGCGGTGCTGGATGTGGCATTGGTGGTGGTTGCATTTGAAAAGGTTGCTGCACTCTAGGTTGATTGAAACCCTGTGGCCGATTTGGTATCACATTTGGGAGTGATTGGTGATGATTACAGTACTGAAATCTATGCGTGATCTTCCCATCCAGCATTGTAAGTGCTAGAGAAAGGATCATACCATTGGCTCGTTTGTCCTGGAAATCCACCCATGGTATTGGCTTGTTCCATATATTCTTCTTGTAAAGTTGGATACATGTCGATTGGATGCTCCATCGTAGAATATACCTCACATTCATAAGATTTTTGCATATCTCCTACAGCCATGTTTTCCATAAGAGAGGTTAGCTCATAAAGTTGTTGTTCAATGTTCGGAGTGCTTACCTCATTTACTCTCCATGGTACTTGTGACTCAAATAGGTTATGAATTGATAGAAGTTTACTGCCATGTTGTCTAAACACAAATAATCAGAAAAGAAAAACAAAGAAAATATGAATCAACAATGAAAACAAAATAACAAATCGATTAGAAAATCAATCCCCGGCAACGGAGCCAAAAACTTGATGCGTTCGAAACTAGCAAGTATACTAGTCGCATAAGTAATAAAGTGATAAGTAAGATATCGTTCCCACGAGGATTGATTATAATTGAATTTGTTATTTCCAGCAACAATAAACTAAACAGGGGAGATTTTTGTTGAATGCTTTACTAAATGAAATAAGAATGCAAGTAAAGAATAACAAAACAGAAAGTAAATTGGAATGAAAAATCAATGGGAGAAAGCTGGTTAAGGGATCCTTCTCTACCACAAGATATGGATTTGCGAATTAATTGTAGAATTGTCATCTAATTACAGCATTGAAGTTATCAACCGTAGATAACAACAAGCTCTGTTATCCCAATCTTTCCTACTTTGTTGTTAAATAAAACAAGCTCTTTATTTAATCTCTATCCATTAAACAACCTAGAACAAGCTCTCTGAGTTTAATTCAATGGATGCATAATGATAAGAAAGATAGGTTGATCTAAGCAATAAACACACAAGCTCGGATTATTTAACTTAGGTTATATTCTCCAATTGTAATCTCTGATCACAATTTTGGTACTAATGATTAGAAATTCAAGACAATTACGGATCAAGATTTCTAGTCTAGCAATAAATCACAACCAGATTATATTCAGTTGGCCACTCAAATACAATCAGCAAGCAAATCATAAGCATTAAATATGGGAGAATACAAGCAACTTCAATTAGAGAATTGGATAACAATTCCTTACACAATCAACTTACAAAAACTATATCAGGGGCTTTGAAATCACCTCAACCAATTCAGATTCAGTTACACATGTTTAAGAACGTGGTAAATACAATACAACATGGAGACATTCCAGAAAATGAAAGGGAAGGGAAAAACTTAGCAAATTTGATGTAATTCTCTTTGGATTGTAGTTCTTCCTCTTTCCAAGCTTCCTTCTCCTTCAAGAACTCCAGGAGATGAAAGAATTCCAGAGCTGCAGCCTCCACCACGTTCTTCCCTCTTCAAGTTGTCAAAATAAAACCCTAAAATGTGTTTAAATACTCTGCTACAGTAACGTGCTACAGTGCCCGTATTATACATGCTACAGTGATGTGTGGAATTACATTTCTACACTTCTCACACTATTTTGATTACAACTTTCGGTACACTGAATGGATTCATAAACCGTAAATTTCTCCAAAAAATAGACTTCGAGAGCTTTTCAACAGTATATGATATGTCATCGGGTTCATTGTATATCAATACAATTTAATCCGAGAAGATGGTTGACTAGCAGAGGTGAAAATGAAGGGTTTTACTCCATTTTTGTGCAAGTTGCTCCAAAACTCCTACAAACATCAAAACCACACAAAAACATAAAAATACGAAGGAATATAGCAAAGAAACATGACGAATTGATATAAAAGTAATACATAAATAGACACCTATCAGAGGCATTCATTGATCTTTCCCTATTCGAGTTGAAACGAGGATTTACATTAGGATTGGAGGCACTAGATGTGGAGTAACTAGGAGTTGACGAGTTAGAAGCTCTAGTAGTGGAGGATTGTTGATTAAAGTTGCTCCTATTAAAAGCCTTAATTTGAGGAGATGGAGTATGCATTGAAGAAGTTTGCCTAGCATTATAAGTTTTCGCATGGAGTTCAGCTTCTAGGGCTTTATTATAGGCATCTTCTACAGTTTCAGGGGTGCTCAACTCAAGAACATGCTGGATGTCAAACCTAAGTCCATTAATAAATCTTGATACGGTGGCATCATTAGACTTTTCAATGTTACACCTATGTGAAGACTATCAAACTTAGATTGGTACTCAAAGACACTAGAAGAACCCTGCCTAAGGTTAAGCAATTGCCTATAAAGTTGTTTCATATAGGACTGAGGGACATATTTTTGTGTAAGGTCCATTTTTAATTCTTCCCAAGTAGGAGAACGACGATGCTATTAGCGAAATCTACATTCTATAGACTGACAAAAAATCTTAGCAGTATCAACTAATTTAAGTCGAGCAAAATGAACACGATAGGTATCTACCATGTCATTCCAATCAAAGTACTCCTCTATGGCATCTATCTAATCTAAGAAAGCAGTGGGTTCTAACCTACCATCAAACTCAGGGACATTGTGTTTGGCACCTTTTGGAATGTCAGATGACTCATGCCTAGAATAACTTCTGGTGCTCCTATGACTGCCTTTATCATTACTATCATCTTCAAACAAAGGATTATGAGTATATTCTCGCTCATGATGTCTTTTAGGTGTAGACCCTATGACTTCCTTACACTTATCACATCTATTAGATGACCCAAGATTGTTATCCCTACGATTAGCTTGCTCTCTAATATCAAGTACTATTTGTTCAATGTGAGTGAACCTAAGTTCTAATCCATTCAACGTATTGTTTATGGTATTTAAATCAGGTTGTTTGGGTCTATCATTTTTTTTAAGTAGTAATGCTAAGTCTAGACTAAAATTTCCTATAAGCGATAAAATAAATCTGATGCTTCTGCAAAGCAAATAAGGCAAGAAAAGTAACTATGCAATGGTTTTTTTGAGACTGAAAGTGTATGGGCTAAAGTGAAATTTAATGAAACTATATAGGCTAACATGTGAATATTGAGAATACAGGGCTAAACCGTAAAAGGAGTAAATTACAAATTTTAAAATTTGGACAGTGGTGTAATTATGCAAAGTGGGTGGGTTTCCAGAATGTTAGGCTTGATACAATGGCAAATAACCTGAAAGCCCTTAATAAAAAATATCAACCAACTTTAAAAAGTGACAAAGAAGTCCCTAACCTCAAACATCCAAAACACTCTCGGGTGGCAGCTTTCGGTGATCAGACGGTGATAGCAAAACCTTCAGGCGCTGGATCAGCAACGGTGGAAACTTTTTTGACCGGTGGTGTAAGCCACGGTGGTTTTTGTGGTGGCTTCCAAACTAAATTTTGATATTTGGAGACTTTCCGGCAAGAATTAGTGATCGGCCAAGAAGGGAAAGTTGACGGGGAGGGGCCGGTCTATCACTTGGTGGTGGAGGTGAGACACCACTCGTCGATCGGCAGTGATAAACAGTAACGATGACAAACAATTTTTAGGCATTTTGAAGGATTTCTGGTGGGATTTTGGTGATAGTGATGAAGGGAAGAATGATGGGGACAGCCCGATCTACAAGTTGATGTATTTGGTGATTGGTAATGAGTCGGTGGCCGATGATGAACAGTAACTCTGACGATAAACAATACAAACAGTGACTGTTTGGGTTTGTGGAATTTAGAATAAATTTTGTGAAACGATGTTAAGCTCTGATACCAAATTAACAGGAACCCGTAACAAGAACAAACCAAAACCAAACACACACTCAACAATCACTCACACTCACACACAATCAATCAACAATATGTCTGAATACTCCTTTAATATATCAAATAATCAATGTCTAACAAAATAATAATGAAATCCCATATTTATACTAATCAAGACATATTGAAATTTGAGTCAAATTAGGAAAGTCAAAATATCTATTTGAGTCAAAATCCCTAAACTAACAATTTGGGTTTGAATCAAATTAGGAAACGTCAAGATTCCTAATTGATAATTTCCCAAATTAAATAAAACCCTAATTAAATAAACACTAAAAGACTATAATAACCCTAAAAATAAAATAAGCCATGTTACATCAAAACGTCTCTTTATAGTCAATACCATACTCTTGAGTAAAACCCTTAGCCACTAAACGAGCTTTGTAACGCTCCACTGAACCATCAACACGGGTAATTTTATAAACCCATTTGCATCCCATAATTGTTTTTCCAACTGGTAGGTCAACCTTATCCCAAGTTTGAGTCTTTTCTAAGGCTTGTAATTCTCGTTGCATAGCTTGCTACCAGAGAGGATTAATACTGGCTTCGTTATAAGAGGAAGGTTCATGTAAAGAAACAATAGCAGAATAACAATGATAGTCACAAAGATAAAGTGGAGGTTGACGTACTTGAGGAGGAAGGACATTTGAAGGAGTAGGGCAAGGAAGTGGAGATGTGGAATTTAGAAGAGCTAGATGCTATAAGAAGGGCAATAAGTTGATAATTTGTTTGTCCTGCACCAACAATGTTAGGGGAAACAGGAGGTGTCTCATCGTCAATGTCATAAAAATTTATGTTAGATAATAATTCAACCGAAAGATTACAAAAGAAAGATGAATATTATTTGTAGATAATTGAAACTTAGAGAGTGAGGAAAACATTTTATGTTCTCAAAAGGCAACATGTCGAGGGATACACAGAAGTTTAGAAATAGGATCTCAACATCTATATCCCTTATGCTCAATCACATAACCAAGGAAACAACAAAGACGTGCAAAGGAGGTTTGAGTGAATTACCTTAAATGCACATTTCTTTCAATAATGGGTGTTTGTAGAAAGCTTCAGGGGATCTCCCCGTAAATTGGTTGTGATCCAAGTACAAGTGAATCAGTCTTGGTATATTAGCAAGTTCAGCTGGTATAACTCCTGACTTTTTGTTCTATGATAAGAACAAGAGTTCCAAATTCATCAAGTTGGCGAGCTGTGCTGGCCTTCTCCCGTTAGATAATTATTATTTATATAAAGGTTATGGAGAGCTGGAAAGTAGCCCTCAATTCGAATGAGTTCCCTGATAGTGCCCACCAGATGAAATGTAAGTTCATGGAAAGTTCTTCGATGTTGACAATATTAAATATTTCACAATGAAATTCAAAAAAAATAAAATAAAATAAAGTATTGACTTATTACTTTGTTGTGACATGTTGCTAAAAAGGCCTGCAACTGTTTCTTTCCACATAAATCCTTGACTATTCTGTCTTCTTCAAATTACATAACTTTATCAATAGGTAGGGCCGATATTGTTGTACACGCTTTGATTGAGTAGTTGAAACTATAGTTCGTAAGTAATTTTATCACTTACCATGAATAAAAGCACAAGGTACTTTGATTAATGGATATGGTTGCTCAGAAATTATATCGTTAACGGATAATCTAACTTATTATATCTTTTATTCAAGATCTCAAAATTAATCCATCCTCCGCATACCGATACATATATATTGAAGGAGGGATAGATCAGCTTAACTGATACTTTATTAGCAGCTTTTGTGATGAAAAGGTTATAAGTTTAGGTGCTTTTCGAGGTGACAGCCGAATTTATGGACATTTAAGAGTACACAATATGTGAAGTTAATTGGTTGGTGATTGCAGGATCTAGTGATCCTGGTGTAAGTGGAACCAGAGAGCTCTGGAGCTCTGCGACAATTGCGTGGAAGATTGTAGGAGTTCTATGAACTTGCTTCACCTGGTCATTTAATGGGCCTTCTTTTTTTAAGCTGTTTATAAATTGTTCAAGACCAAAAAGGAAAAAGATTATCAAATACTACAATAATTCTACAACAATTGAGTTTAAACTATAAAATATTGTGAAAAGAACAGAAGTATGTATTTTAGATAAGTAATGTAAATATTAAAAATTCATGTCATTATCTTGGTTAATAAAATGATTATTCAACTTTTTTTTTTTTAATGTTGAATACTAAACATTTGATAACCAATAAAGATTTTTAGAGGTTTCTAATCTCGAACGTTAATGTCTAATAAAAAGAAAAAATAAAAGACGTTGGACTATCGATTGATCATTGAACATGATCATAATGTCTAAATTTTAATTACTTTAAGTTATTTTTTAACAAATCCTCTAATTAGGAATTTTTTTTTATTTTTAATTTCTCCAAACTAGTTCTTATGTGTTAGTACAGTTTGTATAGCTCTATTGTCTTCTAGATTTTTAATATAATGCACAGTAAAAAAAAGAAAAAACCATGATCGTAAATTACCATATATGTTGATTACATATCCAACGGCATATCCAGGGACGGAGCTAGAATTTTGATTTAGTGGGGGCAATATCAAGTAATAGTAAGAATTCAAATGTTCCATAAATATTAACTTTTTTATATTAAGTAATAATATTTCTCATTTCTCACCCACATACACATATATCCAAAATTTCGTACCACAGTTATTCAGTTACCAATACCAATTTCATGTGTATTTTTTGGTATTTTAATTAGTCAAAAAATAAAACTTCACAATTATATATACGTGAATATTATATTTGAATAAAGAGATTTGTCTTTTAATTACTATACAAATATGTAAAAAAATTAAAAAAATTATATCAAATGATATAATTTATCTTTCTTAAAATTTTTCTATCAATTTTGTATAAGAAGTTAATCTTATCGTATATAATATAAGAAATTTTAAAGAATCTTAATAAAATATTAAAATATTTTTTTAAAGTTGTTAGAAGAAATTGTGAATTAATTAGTTATTCACGTATAAGAGTTCATGTAAAGCACACGGTATGGTATGTTAGATTGCATTTTAGAAAATTTAGAATAATAAAGTTATGATTATAAAACTTCAATTCCATTAGACTTCCTCAGTTGCCTTTTATTATGTTTGATTTAACCTTTATTACATTTAATGTTGCTATAGCAATGAGAGAGCAGGCCGATAAGTACACTTTCATAAGGGAAGCCAATCAACTAGCAACAAATGCAGTGGATTTAGTGGAGGAAAAAAAGTCAGTGGGGGCAACAGCCCCCAGTCGTCCCTTAATGGCTCCGTCCTGGGCATATCTCCAATCCATGTTGCTCCAGGCATATAACTAACGTCTGCCTTGATTCCCCTCAAGTCCCACCTGTCAGAATCATTATTAAACAACTTGCTTCTTTCTCCTGTATTTATCCGTGTGCGCCAAAGATATTCCTTTCTTCATAATCTAATTGGATGAATGGAGATCAATGGTTTGGTTGAAATGGGATTAGAGACAGTAATGGAGGGAAGACGCACAAAATCCGAACTACTAAAATATGTGAGTAGCTAGCGAATCACGAACTACATATGAAAGACGAAAAACTCCATACAAAAATCAGTTTGATACTGGCACAACGCAATGTAAAATTTTGACAATACTCTTCCATAACTCGCAAGACAAAACCTTAAATGCAGAATCACATAAGTATCATCGAGCTAAAGTACGATCAAAACTGATACCAAAATATGCGTATGATTGTGCTTCATCTCTGCATTTCGTGGAGCAAGTGTTATCTAGAAGCCACATGATAACTTTGACATTTCCACAAATCTAGAATATTTTAGTCAGTTGTAGATTTTTTTTTGGAAAAACCTGACCTAATAGGATTATGCCACATGTTAGTCAATGAACAACCAAGATTAAGCTATATATGTGTCAATTAACCTATAAATATAAGTTATTTGACTGGAAAAGAGGTGAAAGATTGGATTCTCTAAGCAAAAAAGTCAACTTCAAACTGTTCATAACTATTCATCATTGTTCTCCCCTTTTTTATTCTATTTTCAGTCCAAATCCCATTGTTAAACACTTTGGACGAATTTGTTACGCTAAGTTAGCATAGCATTGGATTGCACTAAATGCTAATTCTATATTTGGATAACTTTTACATTGTATAGGATTGTGTTGATAACTGGATAAGACCATGCAATTTGGAAAAAAAAAAAAAGGTAATGCTATGCTCATCCTTGGGTCTAGGCGTTATTAGAGATAGGTTGCTCTCTCCAGAAAGATTATTTGAATAAAATAAAATAAAATTTTAATTAAAATAAATAAAAATTAAATGATTTATTAAAATAATTTATAATATTCAATTGTATATTCTTCATTTATTTTCTTAATAATTTATAAAAGTTTAACTTTTATCTTTATAATTATATAATTCTACAATATTAAACCAACCATAGTAATGTAACATATATTCAATCTTATCACATCTTATCTGGTATAATTAAATCCTAAGAAATTAATAAAGTCCAGTACGTTACGCCAAACCCATCATTTATTCTCCCTTAATTTTCACTAAATAATTAATTAGTATATTGAGTTAAACATTGCAGGGTTAACACCGATAACTACTTATTGTAACCACTAACATTTCCATTGCCTTGTTTTAATTAGGTTTAAGCTATTTGGAGGTTTTATGGTAGCCATGACAAGGAAGAGTCGCTATCGCCACCTGAGAAGGAGCTAATATTCATGTGAAGTCATCATCGAGCTATGATCTTAACAACCAAGCTGTTGATTACTAGGCTTCAAAAGTTTTTTTACAACTTAGCTCTTAGTTGTCTTTCTGAGTTAATTAAAGATTTGTGAAGCTTTATTAGTCAAAGAAATAAAAGATTTATCAACTTGACGTGAAGTTAGCATTCTTGAACAAATTCCTTCAGAAAGAAATTTACATTGAACAACCTCAAGGATTTGTGGTATAAGGAAAAGAGGATAATGTCACATCCGGTGGAAGATTGATTCCTGATATTTGACTATTGGGATTGGGACCACCATATGAAATTAGATAATAAGGATTTGTCCCAGCACTCTCATGCCAATTATATCTTTTGGGGAGTTTTGTTACTTGAATTAAAATATTAGGCAAATAGCATTTTTGTATTTATAATAGTTGATACGCATTGGATTTTGGACATATGCCAATCTCATTTGAGCAATTTTCTTACATTAACATTTGACAATAACTTAATCTTATTAATTACCATTTTGATGTTAGATAAAAAGTAAATCTAGAAAAATTATTAAATTTTTCTTTAACATTTTCAAAAGTTAAAAAAACAAATTTATTAACTAATTTGGTGAAACTATTAATTTGGCGATGATAAAAAAAAAAAAAAATTAACTGAATCTATTGATAAGTGCATTAAGGCATTTATTTAACAATTTTATTCTTCTTTGTCAAATAGTTTGATGAAATCCATTAAAAAGGTTTAATAAGAAATTGACACTACAACATGGAAAGCCATTTGCGGCGGGCCAAAACCGCCACAAAAGAGCTTTTATGGCGGTTTCGGCACGCCGCAGATGGGTTTTTACGGCGATTCCGTTGTTCGACGCAAAAACATACGATGAGATAGAATTGGCATATAACATACCGGTTTACGGTGGTTTCTAAACCGCCGTATACTGGATATTTACGACGATTTAGGAACCGCTGTACAAGGCTCTTTATACGGCGGTTTTGAAATCGCCTCAAAAGGCTCCTTATATGGCAGTTTTAAAACTACCTCAAAAGGCTCTTTATATAGCGGGTAAGAAACCGCCGTATAAGAAGCCTTTTGAGACGGTTTTAAAACCGCCGTATAAGACTTAATTTAATTTTGAAAAATCTGTTTGCGACGACCAAGAAACCGTCGTAAATGGTTTTTTCGGGGGAAATTCTTTTCCTGTTTAATATTGTTTATTGTTTAAAGATCAAGTAACCTGTCTCGCAAAAATATTTTGATATGTTTCTCCAATCATTCAATAAATATGATGAAATCAAATCAAATATCAAGATATATCACATAAATAGTTTAACCATAACGTAAACAAACCAAACATAACTCAATCATCATTCACATTGTTCAACATCATATAATCAAATAGTTAAACATTTGATCAGTTACATAATTCAGTGGCGTCCACAAAACTCAGTCATCTGATAAGTAAGCCGTAAAACTTGGCAAACAACCTGCAAGAATAAATTTGTAATCAAGATTATAATCATTAAGTAACATTATGTATTTTAAAACAAATTTGTAATTAAGGTTGGGCTGCTTTTGACCTGTTTAGGCTAGGTGTGGGATGGTTTAAATGGGCTGTTATGTCATTTTTTGAGTAAGTGTGGGTTGGTAGGCCTTCTTGGCAAAGTGTGGGCTGGTTGGGCTACTTTTGACCTATTTGGGCTAGGTGTGGGATGGTTTAAATGGGCTGTTATGTCATTTTTTGAGTAAGTGTGGGCTGGTAGGGCCTTCTTGGCAAAGTGTGGGCTGGTTGGGCTGCTTTTGACCTGTTTGGGCTAGGTGTGGGATGGTTTAAATGGGCTGTTATGTCATTTTTTGAGTTAGTGTGGGCTGGTAGGCTTTCTTGGCAAAGTGTAGGCTGGTTGGGCTGCTTTTGACCTGTTTGGGCTAGGTGTGGGATGGTTTAAATGGGCTGTTATGTCCTTTTTTGAGTAAGTGTGGGCTGGTACACTACAAGAAAAATGAGAATAGATGACGGGAACAAATAGTCATAAACAAGGGTGGATGACAGAAAATCTATCAGTCGTCTATGTCACTGTCACTCATTCATGATAGAGAAAAAATCTATCATCAACTTTATGATAGTTTTTACATGTCATATGTCTATCACACTAAGAAATTAATTTTTTAATTAATTTCCTTGAATTTTTTGGCGGGAAATTGATATTTTTTTAAATTTGAATATTTTGACGGGAAAATTGATTCTTTTAATTCCTATTTAATTTTGGTAGAAAAAATTTGGCGCAACAATTAGTGGTTAATTTTTGTGGGTAAATTATATTGTTTGTGACAGAATTTATGATTGGTATTTTCTGTCACAATATTTAAATTTAGTTATGCAGAACTATGATTTTTTTATTTTATTTACGCATTATTGTGTCTAAAATTCATTTACAAATTCAATAAGAATTAAAAGTTAAAGTGCACATCCAATTGAGTCAAAAAACTTTTTATAGTAATGACATCCACATAACAAAATAGAGAAAAGTTACATAGATCATGTATATCATTACCAATACATAAGCTAAGTCATTAGTAACTATCAACAACAAATTGTGATTCTAATTCAAATCCAAAAGCAACAACAAATGATAGCCACCAAATGAAATTTGGTGTTCACATGACAAATTTCAGCAACTAAGAGCAAGTGTTTTATATTTGACTAGCTAAGCCAGCAAAACTCCTTCTGTTTTCTCAACAAAATCCGCAGCAGAGCTCCTCCTATTGTCAGCAAAAACCCAGCAAAACTCCTCCCATATTCTTAGCAAACTCCTCCTATTTTGAGCAAGATACCCAGCAAAACTCCTCCCATTCTCACCAAAATACCCAGCAAAACTCCCAAGTCCAACAATAACTCAATCTATGCAACACCAATGAATATACCCAACAATATTATTAAAAAAAAAAATTCTGTTAAAGCAAAACTCCAAGTTTTAGATGTAACACAACAATTACAATTTCACATTGCAACTCAAAATTTCACTAATTATAACACATAAGAAGTAATTTTAGGTTCAGAACAAGATGGGTTACTTTGGTGGGTTGGGTAGGTTTAGTTTTAGGTTTGCTGTCTACTGTAGGCCTTCCCTTCTCAGGTTTGCAACTATTTTTGAAGCAAAGAAAGATTAAGACACTAAATATCTAATGAATTGACACTAGAATAGTGACAATGAAGTGAATTGTGCTCATTCTTATTATGAATTGTGAGGGTTTCAAGTGAGAGTGAAGTGTGGGATATAATAACTAATGAATGAAAAACATTAGCAGTTCATAATATGCATTTAGAGCACGAGAAAAACAAAGAGCAAAGCTAAATAGAGCAGTAAAAAACATCAACTCACCTATGATACTCAATATATTAGATACAGCAACGCCTTATTTGGTTCGTAGAATCGACTAGTGAATTTCCTCCAGTTTCTCAATGACAATTTGCTGGCTAGCAGCAGCAATTAGGTTCTCAACCCTAATTATTTCCATAGGTCTCTTAATGTTTTCAAAGAGGTGTATCTATAAGAAGAAATTATATTTCACAAGGAAAATCTCAAATCTATCTACATGGCTAGTCTGATAATCACATTAAAAGGGTAAACAAAAATTAATTAGTACCAAATCTATTAGTTTGCATATACCTCTTACCGAATAGTGGCAACAGTTTGGCGTGTGGTGGATGATGGTCTGCTCAAACAGCCAAATCTAAATATGAGATTTCTATAACAAGTTAGAACTAATAAGCAAGCCAAGCCAGGCACATAACAAAAACAATAATTAAAGGAAAAGAAGCAAGATGAGAAGTAGGAAATCGGGCACTTACACTTTGGAGAAACTAGAAGATCAAGTTCTACAACCATAAAAGGAAAATTGAACAAAAGAAATGAGAATTAAAGAGAGGAAAAATGAAAAAAATGCTGCAAATTTTTGTGAAGAAGGGATAGAAGAAGATTTGTTACAATGGTTGGGTCATAATTCTCTAAATTTTGGATCTTGCCATGACTGCTCTGCTTTTGCTGCTCATGTTGCTCTAATAAAATGAACATTATCAATTGGTGTCAAAATTTTACGTTAAATTTAAGTTATAGAACGCTGTAATGCAAAAGCAAAACCATCTCAACATGAAAGTCTAAAATATCCTTCCATAAATTTAGCATCTCTCAACTGCAGTGCAAGTTTGCTTCCCCTGTTTGCCTTTATACGAGGAACAATTCGTTCTCTTTTTCATGGAATCTAATTGTTCATTTTGTGGAGAGTAGACATTGAATTAGGATTAGAACCAAAACAAAAGCTAGCAAAGCACACACATGAAATTTAATGCAGTCTCTTTATCTGCTATCAAGTGATAATTATTGCCATGCACGGTGAAGTTTGTCAATTACAAATCATGTGCATTATGGATGGATGCTGAAAAAATGAGAGAAAATTAATGCAGAAAACTAGTTCAACAACAAATCATTGATGGCAGAAACCAAGAAGAGGCAATAGGAATATCATGTATATGTAATAAATAAGAAAGAACAAAAGCAATAAAAACAAACCTGTGTAATGAGGAGACACTTGGCCTTAGAAGATAAGCCAATTTTACATAACCTGAAGCTCCTTTATTCACTGTCTTTATACACGCCCTTATCACCCCTACAATCTCCCTCTTTTCTTCATACTCTGCAACTTGTTCACAACACAATACCATAAAATCAGCTTGAGAGAACATATCATAGCTAAGAACACAGGTTAAAAATTAAATAGTCAATAGTCTGCCTTAATATATATCCTTGGAATAAGGAAGCTCATTTTAAAAAAAACTGGTGAAGGCATTAAACAATTTTAATTTTTATACATATCACTCACTACTCACACATTAAATTCTAAACCTTTTTTATGTCGTATCTTTGAGTATACAAAACCAGTTTTAATTTTATATATATCACCCATTTGGAAACTGAGATTTAGCTCTTGTTTAACACTTCTAATCAAAACTCATCAACTATAATTGCATGTATTTGAGTGAAGTCATGTTAAAATTAGTAAAGTTAGTGAAAGCAAGCATCACGTATGTGAGAGGCAAACAAATTAAATTGCATATATATCACAAACAAATTAGATATCACAAAATTAACACTTCTAATTAGAACTGATCAACTATAATTAAATATATCACGTACATCCATATACAGGTATATAATTAGTGAGTGGCACAAGACAAGAATGGTGTATTTGCATGTGCATGTAATGATTAGAGAGAAAAATGACAGTTAGGAAGTGGATTCTAAGTGACGTGATTTGTAGTTAAAGTAAGTGTTTTGTGAGAGTTTTTTAAGTGTTGTGCTTATACACAAGTGTTAAGTGTGAGCTTGGTCTTTAATGTCTCCTTGTATAACTTCTATCATTACTTTCTGAGTACAAAATGTGTTTGTAATATAAATTAAATTGTGCTTATAATATGAATTAGAGCTGTGTTATTCTCGTGTTGTAGGTTCAACAATTGGTACTAGAGCTTATAAAGTGACCATGCAAATTTCCACACTGTGAAGGGCAGTCCATTTAAATATAAAGGCTTTTAAGTAGAGACAAACACAACTAACGAAAAGCAAAAATTATTGTCACGAAACAAAAGACCTAATGAAGAGAGTCAAGGGAGAGTTAGAAACTTCTCGATGTCTATGTATAAAATATAGGCTAATAGACAAATTTCAATATTAAATAAGAATCAAGCATTCATTTAAATTCGTAAGAGCACAACAAGTATATAAACAAAGAAATATGTTTTAAACAAGCTTTGACATAGACCTCTCAAATTAGCAATGCAAATCTGCCTTCACATATTCTAAAACGAATGCAGCCACTCTTTATCAATAGCTTGATAGCAAGACTTTCCCAAAGCCTTAGGTATATATCAATTAAATTCATACTTGAGCTACATAACTTTGCAGGGTCAAGAGTTTCTAAAATATCTTAATTGGCACATGTTTTTGACTAGAAAATAAAAGTATGGCAGTAACTAACCTTTATATATAAGCCTATGAAAACTCAAAAACAACATAGATGTGTTGTTAATTTTCAGTTTTCTAAAGTTTTATAAAATCAAAAGGCGGACTATTATCTAATATAATTTACAAATTCAGAGGTTTCACATTTTCAATGCAAAATGCAAGTGACATTTTGCCTAGTAATTTCATCAAGCACTTAGCAGGTGACATTTTAGTTTTGTCAATACCAATAAAATTGAAGCTACCAGAAAACCTAACTATTCTTTTATCAAAGATCCCAAATAACATACTATGAGACAATAGTTGTTTGGCATCCCCTACTGGTTCATTAATAGAACCACGAGCACTCAATCTAAAAGCTTCTCCCAATGCCTTTTGGGCGCATATTAAGTCGTTCTAGGTGAAAGCTCTCTCGATGACAACAACATATTTCATTCTAGGTGAAAACTACATTTTGCATTGGAACAAATAACCTGTAGAATAAAAATCTCATAAACAGATTCCAAATCACATTCTGAATCTAACATATTGAAACAAAATCAAAGAAATTGCACATATTACTGAAATTAAAAGAAAAATATATGAATTGAATGAAACAAATCAGAGGTACCTGTGTTACAGATAAATGGAGGGGTAGGTTTAGAGGAAGCTTCGATTGCGAGGCTAGGAAAGTCCCGTCATCTCTCTAGTCAAGCAGTTTTACCTTATACCCAGATTAAGAAACATCAAGATTTGAAAAATTAGAGGGTTTAAAGAGTGGTGATAGCTGCAGAAGAAGGAAATAGAAAAACAAGGAGAGAACAAATGCAGAAAGAATATTACCTTCGAGAGAGCAACTCGGGAAAGAGACTGAGATAGGTATTAGGGAGTGCCAGAAACAAAAGTCCTTGCTGTTTCTTTTTCTTTTATTTTCTCACGTGAAATTTTTTTTTTTTCAGTTAGAGTTTTAAATGCCAGACATAACATTTTAGCGGGCACCAAATTTTAGTCCGCGCCCTTTACATATTAGAAAGAGGGTGTTCACAAATATTATAACTATTATAAAATTATAATTTTGAATAACGTTTAAAGATTGCTATAAAATAGTATAATTAATAGCATTTTCCTAAAATATTAATAATACTAATTTTTTAATGGCATTCTTTTTGGTAAATGTTATCAACATAATTTCCATGACAGCATTCTCAGAATAATGTTATGAATAAATTGTTATTAAAATATAATAAATAAAAACCATAGCATTTTTCTATAAAATGCTATTAATAGAAGCTTTTTTATAGCATTCACTCTAAAATGCTATTATTAAGCTGTATTAAATTTATTAATAATTATTTAAATAAATAAATGAAATATTTATCTTGCTATTTTAATTTCTTAATATTTATTTAAATATTGGGCTTGAAATGGATGGTGTAGGGGGAAGTTTTGTTGGAGGGAAATGAAAAGTAATTCACTCTAGGTTTTTTAAGGCATTTACTGAGTTTTTTAAATAAAATATTAATTTAAAATTTGGTCAAACACGGTCAATAAGAAATTTCTATCGTAAAGTTTTTGATAGAGTTAATTTCTATCACTAGTCTATTATCAATTATTGATAGACAAAAAATATATCACAAGTACATCATTAAGTGTCTGATAGATCATAATTCTATCACGACTCCATCATCCTTTTATGATATAATGATTTTTATCATAAAGTGTCCGTCATCTATTCTCATTTTTCTTGTAGTGGTAGGGCCTTCTTGGCAAAGTGTAGGCTGGTTGGGCTACTTTTGACCTGTTTGGGCTAGGTGTGAGATGTTTTAAATGGGCTGTTATGTCATTTTTTGAGTAAGTGTGGGTTGATAGGGCCTTCTTGGCAAAGTGTGGGCTGGTTGGGCTGCTTTTGACCTATTTGGGCTAGGTGTGGGATGGTTTAAATGGGCTGTTATGTCATTTTTTGAGCAAGTGTGGCCTGGTATAGGCCTTCTTGGCAAAGTGTGGGCTGGTTGGGCTGCTTTTGACCTGTTTGGGCTAGGTGTGGAATGATTTAAATGGGTTGTTATGTCATTTTTTGAGTAAGTGTGGGCTGGTAGGGCCTTATTGGCAAAGTGCGGGTTGGTTGGGCTGCTTTTGACCTGTTTGGGCCAGGTGTGGGATGGTTTAAATGGGCTATTATGTCATTTTTTGAGTAAGTGTGGGAGGGTTTAAATGGTCTTCTTCTGCCTCTCTTTTATTCACTGACTACCACTACAGAATCTACTTTCACTACCTTATTCCACAAAGACATTATCCACTTCTCTTTTTTGGTAATCTTCTCTTGTTAACCGAATTTAATTTAAATTGAAGGCTACACTCAATAACTTCTTCCACTGGTAAATCATACACTTTTACTACTATACTCTTACCTTGTTCAAGTATTTCCAAGCCAAAGTCTACTTTAATATTCTCTTACAGTAAAAAAAAATATAATCACTTTTTACTTTTACAATACAGAAAAATTTGTATCTAACAGTTAACAAAAAATTAATGGCAGTAAATATTTCAAACAGTAACAAGGTTCAAACAAATTTGCAAAAAAATCACCATGCAGTAAATTAATAATAATCAGACTACTTCAATTTTGATTTAAAGCAAAGCAGAACAGCAATTTACCACAAATGAGGTTGTTGTGGATGCTGGAAATCAGGCTTGATAGTAAGTTGCAGATAAAATAATTAAGTAGTAAATTAATAATAATCTACAAACTTAAATTAAATTAAGTAGGCTCACTGTTTATTTATCTTAATAAATAAATAAACCGCAATATTTGTAAGTCTACAATAATTTAGTAATAAATTAAACATCTATAAGAGCATGAGATGCATTATGGGGTTGATGCATCAAAAATGGGGTTTATTTATTTATCAAAAACGATAACTACCATAAGTAGCATTTACATATTTTGCCAGCTGGTTAATATTTGCCATATCTCTTCAATAACACATGGCAGAGGCAAATGCTGTTAGTTAGCAGCCTATAATTTTAGTTCATCAAACGCATCACATCAAGACTCGAATATTGGGTCTGTCCATGGAGTTAACCTTTTAGAGTTTGTTGAAAAATCCTTTAAAGTTCAAGTTCAACTACCCTAAATTGTAAAACTGTGAAGCCTCTACAACTGCAAAAATTTTCTGGGAATAGACATTCCTATATACTGCAAATTTTAGAGTTTAGCATTTAACATATTTTGAACTAATTATTCCGACACTAAGGAAAGAAAAATACAGAAACAATTATAAGAGAGACTGACTCTTGCGTATGGGGAAGTTGTATGTATTAAACTTGTTTAAGGGAAAAGCTCTGAAATGCGACTTATAATTTAAGCACAAACACCACAATGTCACATCGAAAATGATAGAGAAATAGTCATTACCAGCATCAGCCTGGGCCCGAAATTGAAACAAATTAAACAAACTGGCATTTCATCATCCATGAACAATTATTAGATCAAATGAAGATGGGGTGCCATATAAAAAATTATAGCTAGTCCCTAATGGTAGTGTAGCTCAATTTTCTATTGAGGGCCCGATGGGTGACTGGTTCATATGAATTAATAAATATGGCAGAACTGAAAATGTTTGATCAACTAAACAGGTTCTTCACGTTTCTCAAGACAGATATTGTAGAAAAAATCACCCTTAATCTCTATTCTAATCGCCATAAGAGACCAATGCTATGAGCATTGCAGCTAGCAAGCTAGATTTATAGTTTTTAGATTAATTAAATCTATAAAAAGTGATATCAACGTTGATGGAATAATATAAATGTGTTATAGCTAGATTCAATCAGAGAAATTGATTAAGAAGGGCACATATTGGAGAAACCATTAGTTCTCCTGTGATGTATTGCTAATTTCTATCTTTTAAGCGGGCAAGTAATGCAAGATAGTGACTTCCATTTTTAGAAATATGGAAATTTTGCTTATTTCAATTTCTAGTACATTTCCATTTATGGAGTGAGCATTTCATTTCCTGGTGCATATGTCTGCTCATGTATGAAGGAAGCAGGGTGTCCTAAATTCTTGACATGGAATTCACAAATGGTCATTATAGGACTATCACAACCACAATTCATAACAAGTCAGTCATTTACTTCACAAACTTTTGGAATATATAAGCTTCTAAAATCATACGAGACTTATGAACAAACTAATAAATAAACTGACATTTGAAGCCACAAAACACAAGGTCATTATTAAATTAAAGAACTTTCACTTACCTTTCCCACAAAAGTAATTTGAATTCTGTTTGAGGAGAGAATCAATTGCCTTGATTGTAGCAATAGAGCTAAACCCAACCTTAAAAAGTGAATCAAATGGTCAAATGTAGACATGGTTACCAAATAAAAACTCATAACAAGAAATTGCTAGCAACCAAGCATGCAACTGATAATTTCATTTGCGGAAATTTCGTCAATCACATAGCTTCACTTTAATAAAAGCTAACATCAGCCAAAACAGAAAACAAAGATGAAACCTGCATGGACCATATAGTGCATTACCTGATTCAATCCTCCAACATATCTTGTCCTTTTTATCGGCGTAGTAAATAGCAACTTTTCTTGTAGTGTAAGACAATTTCCTTCTCTGTTTGTGAAAAAACTACTCAACCAAAAAATAATTGGTGCTGTATACAACAGGGCCAATCTACTTGTAAAAGTATACCATCTAAAATTGTTTAATTGGTTTATTATGTCAAAATGAGGGCTGAAACATGTTAAAATTTGAAAATTACCAAATGATTGAAGAAAATGCCAGTTCTAAGTACTAATAGTAATTGGTAAAGTGCACTAAGATTCAATAAAAGCAATAGTAGCAACAAATCAAATGATAAATGCCGCTAACAATTGAAATATCACTCAGAAAATGAGTACTGATAGTTATGAAAGAAGAACATTCAGTGGAACAGTCACAGCAGCTTGCACATGGAATCATACACAGCTTGCACATGGAATCATACACAGTTATGCAAGCCAACCAACCAATGATCATAAACCCACTCAAACATACAAACAAACAAAAATTATGACATCATTTAAACCAAAGCAAAAAAGGCGTTACAGTAAGTTAAACGTGAAACAAAAAAGGACAGATTCTTGTAAATGCTAAGCACTTTCCCCAGGAAAAGGTAAAAGGTATAATTGAATCTTCCACAGTGGGTTGAATGATTCATTTACTATCTTATTTATCAGTTCATAACAATGGGGGAAAGGGGAATCAAAATTGAATTTGAAACGCTCACCACTGCTGTCGTTATTAATCACCACAGTGAGTTGAATCTTCCGTTGCTGTCACTAGCATCATAAACACCACCGTTTCAGAACTTCAGTGCAGCTTCAGAACCTTAGTCATCCAAAAATATCACAATGAATTTCAACAACATTGTGAGCAAAAAAAAAGTTTCTTAACAATTAAGCAATAAAAATTTTCTAACAAACAAAATACAAGTAGATACCTACATACCTTTAACTTTTTCTAAGTGAGCTATTGAACTCTTCTCCTGACGTAATAAGGACAATGTTGGATGAACCTGAAAGGAAATTATCAACTTGATAGTAATTATAATCATGATATTTGATTTCTTCATCATATTAAAAAGTTATTCCTATTTCATTAAACATGCAACATTGTATTCCTCGAATATTAGCTTAAAGAACGAAGAAAAAAAAGCAAGTCATGAACAGGTGACAAGTAGGGTTCAGTTATTGTAAGAGACTACTTAAAGTGTCTCACTTTAAAAGATTTGAAGTAAACTAAACATATAACTAATTTATACAACGAAATACCATCTAAAACCATCAAAAAATAATGACTCATACATACATACTTTGAAAGATACAACTTCAATCATGCGCTCTAAACAACTCTTTTAAGATCTTTCTAACAACCGGCTTTGACTACAGAATCAATCAAAATCAAAATTAGCATATCAAGGACTCACATTTTCGTTATTTCTTACATGAATTGCTTACATTCTATTCCAACAACCGCAACACAAAATACTATAGAGAGGTAGAAACCAATAATCCTATTGCTACAACCAAACAGTCTGCTCCTCTTACTGATGCAAGTTCATCATCTCTTAACATTGAAAACATATGCAGTTAAACATCCATAGAACACAAAGCATTCTACAGCCAATTTTTTGAAACAGGACAATTGAACATAGTGCAAAAACTAAAACTAGTAGAGGCTTGGTTTCTATAAGAGTAAAAATCAGCAAGACTTGAACTATTTACAGAGCAAATAAAAGCAGGAAATCAAGATGGATGAGATAAGACAAAGGGGAAATTGACAAGTGGGAAGACAAAATCGGTAGAGAAATTTTTAGCGGGTAAAAGGTAAACCTTACCTTCTGTTATCACTGGATTGATGAGTAGAGAAGAAGAAGACGCAAGCAAGCATTGACGAGCTATAGCTGCAAGGCAGACAAGAGAAAGGGAGATCTTGACACAACCGGCAGAATTGATTGCGACCGCTAGAATCGATTACGAAGCAACGAGAACTGCCAAAATCGATTGTGAACCAATGAGAATCGTCAGAATCGATTGCGAAGGATGGAGAATCGATTAGAAGCAAGGGCAAAATGTGAGATGATGCGAGCCAATGATAGGCAGACTCGATTGCGGGATGTAATGGGGGAGGATTGAGAGAAAATATGAGAGAGAAATTGAGAGAATAGGCGGGATTAGGGCAAATTGATTTGGGATATTTTGGCCATTTATACGGTGGTTTTGGAACCGCCGTAAATAGCTTCACGTATAAGTTTTTTAGGCGGTTTTCAAAACCGCCGTAAATAGCTTCGCGTATAAGTTTTTGAGGCGGTTTTTAAAAACTGCAGTAAAAGGCCGCCGTATATAGGCCTTTTTCTTCTAGTGTGATTTTTTAAATTAAAAAAACTTGCTTTTACCTAACATTAAAACAAAAAACAAGGATTTCATTAAAAGTAATCCACATAAAATTCTCAATCAGGTACATATCTTAACTTTAGACTTAAAGTCTAAACTTCCTTTCTAAATGGCAATTAAATTTTGTAAATTAAAATATGCTATTTAATTGTACATGTCTTAGAGTAGAAAGAGAGATATGGACTTTACGGCTATATGTAGTTTAAAGTCATAGAAGGGAGTAGATATCTACAATTATATAGAAGTCTATGTATAATATTTAAGTATGCTTTTGTTAATATTACTATAATTAAGGATCCCTTGATTATTGTGAATTGATTGTAATTATCTTTGTGATTATCTCATTGGTTGTATTTTTCTATTTGGATTGTATTTCACATGTATAAATACACCTCTTCTACTATTGATACAAATATACAGAGAATATAATTCATTTTCAATTCTCTCTTCTTAGCTTATGTTTTCATGGTGTCGAAGCCACTAATAAGTTTTCATTCCACCTAGGTGTCTTTTCCAATGGTTTTCCGCTTTTCCACTTCAGTTTATTAACTAGTGGGTTTCAATCTACTGATTTCCCAGATAGATTGCCTTTCCGTCTATTGGTTTCTCTTTTGCAAATGTTAGTTTCTTTTTTGTAGTTTGGTTCTTTTTTGCAGTTCACTCATTCAAGCTGCCTACCAAGTCCAAGCCCAAGTGCAATTCACCCATCCAGCAGCCTGCCAAGTTCAAGCCCAAGTGTAGGTCAACCATTCCAAAAGCCCAAACAAGCCTAGCAACATCAGCAAGCCTAGTCATCAGCCAATCGCCTAATTAGCAAGCCTAGTCAGCAAGTTGACTTTGACCATTAACAAACATTAATTTTCACTGTTGACCAACATTGAATTTGTTCGTTCACCAGAGTTGACTTTGATTGTTGACCAATGTTGACTTTGATCATTGATTTGGATCCAGACTGTTTTTTTGTCGTGCTTCATTGGTTCTTTTGATGGCTTAAACTTATTCTGATATTGCTCAACCTATTGCAATCTTTCTCCATGGTCCCTCTAACTACACTTATTGGGCTTAAGCAATGTGAAGTTTCTTAAAAAGTGGAAAATTTTGGTGTTATGCCATAAGAGAAATAACGAAAATTGCTGCCAAAGAAGTTTCTAAGACATCCTCAGCTTTTGAGGGTTATCTTGATAACCAGGATAGTAATAATCACAAAATTATTATGTGGTTACAAATACCTTAATTCCTTCCATCAACATGTCATTTGGGTCTTGAGACAGCAAAAGAGGTTTAGGATTTCTTATCTACTTGTTATGCTGCTAGTAACCTAGCATAACAATTCCAACTTCTCATTACCTTGTGTAACATGAAATAGGCCTTAGATCAGTCTGTCCATGAATTTTATTCTCAAATGAGTTTTCTTTGGAATTAACTGTTAGCCCTAAGGCTACATGATAATTTTGATGATAACAATACACATTGATTAATTGAGATTTACTAACATGTTTATTTATGTGCAAGAGTAAGATCATTGAAATAATTTTAAAATCAAGAAGAGGCTTATTAAAATGAAGTGTTGAAGCTAAGGAGAAGACTACATGTTAAAGGCACCAAAGTTTAAGAACAAGGATTGACTCAAGGAATGTGACACATGAGCAATGTTCAATCAATTGGTCATATATATCTCTACAAATATCCAAATGACGTGATTCTTGAGCCTTTGGAAAGCTTACTCAATTTATAACATTTCATATGTTTTAATGAAATTCAAATTTCAAGTGCAAGGTTGTCCAAATCATCATGCAAGTTGAAAGACAAATGGATGCAGCTGACATGAGCACCGAATACTCCTTTGGACATATCTTGAGCTAGAAAAATCAAAATGACTTGATTCTTATGGCATTGGAAAGATGACTTAATGAAGAACATTTCATATGTTTTGAAAAAATTCAAATTTCAAACAGAAGGCCGACATAATTGACATGCAATTCGGTGGACTGACACAAAGAAGAAAAATCAACTCACATGAGCAATCGAATGGTGTTTTGGCCATATCTTAAGATAGAGATATCCAAATTCTTTGAATTCTTAATGTTTTGGAAAGCTTATTAAAATATGAAGATCTTTTATGTTTTGAAGAAATTCAAATTTCAAACGGAAGGCTACAGAATTATCATTCAAGTCGGTGGACTGACACATGGAGGAAAATCAAGTCACATGAGCACCGAATGGTGTTTTGGCCATATCTTGAGCTACAGATATCCAAATGACTTGATTCTTGATGCGTTGGAAAGCTTATTCAAATGTTCAGATCTTTATTTATTGAAGATTTTCAATTTCAAACGGAACATTGCAAAAATCGACAATATTACGATTTTTAAGTGGTCAGAAATTTGGAGATGGTGTCTTCACTTGATTAGTTCATCCTATTTGCCTATAAAAGGAGCCCTTCTCCCATGCATTCAAGAAGAGCAAGAGAAGCATTTTATCAAGCAAAAAACAAGAGAAATATCAAGTCTAGAGAGTTTTATAATCTTTATCTACTCTTTGAAGAGAGTTGTACTTTTGTTGTAAAAATTTACTTTGTTCTTGTATTGTGGTGAGAGTGATATCTTCTTGTAAAGGATAAAATTTATCCTTGAGAGAACTCTTTCCTTGGTGAGTTTGTTCATCAAGAAGAACTCTTGGTGTGGTGTTATCAAGAGTTGAAGGAAGTTGCCTTGGTGAGGTTGTTCATCACGAAGAACTCTTGGTGTGGTGTTATCAAGGGTTGAAGAAAGTTACCTTGGTGAGGTTGTTCATCAAGAAGAACTCTTGGTGTGGTGTTATCAAGAGTTGAAGGAAGTTGCCTTGGTGAGGTTTTTCATCAAGAAGAACTCTTGGTGTGGTGTTATCAAGAGTTGGAAGAAAAGGTCTTGGTGAGGTTGTTCATCAAGCAAGTTGTAAAGATTTCTACAACTTAGTGGAAAGCTTAGCTCATGGAGCTAGGATCCCGTGGACGTAGGCAAGGTTTGCCGAACCACGTAAATTGAGTTTGCACTCTCTCTATCCCTTTCCTCTTTACATTTACTTGCACTTGTGATTGTTCATCAGTATTATTCTTTTGATTGCATCTTTGATAAATTCTAATTTCATCTTCTTCACCTTCATTCTCAAAGAAATAGTTATATAATTTTGATCTTTCAAGAAAAGTTTTCTAAATCCGTTTTGATAAATAAAAAACCAATTCACCCCCCCTCTGGGGTTGCCATACCTGGGTCAACAAGTGGTATCAGAGCAAGGTTGCTCAATTTTTTCAAATCTTAACCGATTTTTTGAGCTATGGCAACTTTTAATTCAACTTCATATGTTGAGGGACTTTCTATCTCTAGACCTCCATTTTTAATGGAAGTGATTACTCTTATTGGAAAACTAGAATGAGTATTTTCTTGAAATCTTTTGATTATGATTTGTGGTCTATTGTTTTGGAAGGACCTTTTGTTCCTACCAAAATTAAAAATGGAGAAAGCATGCTTAAAGAACCTAAAGAGTTTAGTGAAGATGATAAAAAGAAATTGAGTTTGAATGCTAAAGCTATGAATGTGTTATATTATGCTCTAGATAGAAATGAGTTTAATAGAATATCTACTTGTTCTACGGCACAAGAAATATGGCACACACTTGAGGTAACTCATGGAGGAACTAGTCAAGTTAAAGAATCCAAAATTAGTATGCTGGTTCATAGTTATGAGCTTTTTAAGATGAAATCGGATGAATCAATTTCTGAAATGTTTACTAGATTTACGGATATTATTAATAGTTTGAAATCTCTTGGTAAATCTATTCTAATGTTGAAATGGTGAGAAAGATTCTTAGGTGTCCCCCCCCCCCCCCCCCCACCCCCCCCCCCCCCCCCCCCCCCCCCCCCCCCCCCCTAAACCCAAAAGCTTGAGCCAAAGTTACGGCAATTCAAGAAGCAAAGGACCTCACCAAACTACCATTAGAAGAACTTATGGGTTCTCTCATGACTCATGAAATCACCTGAAGGAGAATGAAGAAGATTTCAAGAAAAAGAAAAATATCGCTTTCAAATCTTCAACAAAAGAAGATGATGAGTCCGACGATGAAGGAGATGATGAAGATCTTGCATTCATCACAAGAAAGCTAAAAAGGATGATTAGAAGAAACCAAGGATTCAAGAAGATTTCTAGAATGGATTGTCCATACTTGAAGAATCAAGACAAGAAATCCAAAGCATTGAAAGCCTCAAATTGGGATGATAGTGAGGCTAGCTCCACCGAAGAAGAAGATTGTGAAATGGCAAATATGTGCTTCATGACTTTAAGAGAAGATGAGGTAAGTATTCTAAACTATGATCCTAAGTTTTCATATGATGAATTATTTGAAGCATTCCAAAATTTACATGTACAAGTTGATAAACAAAATTCAAAAATCAATGCTTTCAAAAAGAAGTCAAAAATCATGTTATCTCATTTAGAAGAGTTGGTGGAAATAAATGAAGCTTTAGAAAATGAAAATGAAATTTTAAAGCAAAAAGATTTTGAAAGTTTGGAAAGTCAAATACATTTATTAAAAACTGAAAATGACATTTTAAAACAAAAGGATTTTGATAAATTGGAGAAAGAAAATGTTATTTTGAAAAAGGAAAATAATGACTTGAGAAATATTGTTGATAGTTTTACAAAAAGCACAAAAAATTTGAACTCTATGTTACAAAACCAAAGGTGTGTTTTTGATAAAAGAGGCTTAGGATATAAAACTCATAAAAATCAAAAGTATTTTAAAAATTATTTTGCTCATGCATCTTTTTGGAATAATCCTAATCATTCATGTACTTATTGTGGAAGAAAAGGACACAAAATATATTCTTGCTATATCAGGAGAAATCCTAATTTGAAACAAATATGGATTCCAAAAAGTACCATAACTAACCCCCAAGGACCCAAGAACTTTTGGGTACTAAAAAGTTACTCCTTGAATGTTGATTGTAGAGACAAAGTGGCAAACACAAGTGGTACTTAGATAGTGGATGCTCAAGGCATATGACCGGAGATGCCTCCAAGTTCTCAAGATTAATCATAAAGAAAGGAGGATATGTGACCTTCGGTGATAATGCCAAAGGAAGGGTAATCGAACATGGTGATATTGAATTTAGATGATGATATTGTTGAGGTAGAAAGGCAAATCAAGGAATCAAGGCTTGATGAAAAGAGCCAAGATGAATTACAACTTCAACAAGAAAAGCTTGAGGAAGTAAATGATTCTTCCCAAGAATTACCAAAGGAATGGAGGTATGCAAAAGCTCACCCTAAAGATCTCATTATTGGTGAACCATCACAAGGTATGAAAACTAGATCTTCTTTTAAGAACTTTTGTAATCATTTTGCATTTGTCTCTCAATTTGAACCAAAATCTTTTAAAAAAGCCGAAAATGACGAAAGTTGGATTTTGGCTATGCAAGAAGAATTAAATCAATTTGAGAGAAATCAAGTTTGGGAATTAGTCCCTAGACCCAAATATGACCAAACCCCTTAGTCAAGATAGATTTTGTATAATTAGAAGAGAATTAGGCATGTTGGATATGTCTTAATTTTGCTTTTATATGATAATCTTTGAATGGTAGCATATGTTAAAGGGGAGAATATATTTAGGGGGAGTAGTTAATTTGATTACATCTTTTTGATGATAACAAAAGGGGGAGAAATAGTTGGATTGCTTATATTCATAACAAGTGCCATTCTTTTTGCTTATTGTTGATTTTATTTTCATTCTTGATTTTAGATTATATTTTAAAGCAATCAATGGTTTGTCATCATCAAAAAGGGGGAGATTGTTAGCCCTAAGGCTACATGATAATTTTGATGATAACAATACACATTGATTAATTGAGATTTACTAACATGTTTATTTATGTGCAAGAGTAAGATCATTGAAATAATTTTAAAATCAAGAAGAGCTTATTAAAATGAAGTGTTGAAGCTAAGGAGAAGACTACATGTTAAAGGCACCAAAGTTTAAGAACAAGGATTGACTCAAGGAATGTGACACATGAGCAATGTTCAATCAATTGGTCATATATATCTCTACAAATATCCAAATGACGTGATTCTTGAGCCTTTGGAAAGATTACTCAATTTATAACATTTCATATGTTTTAATGAAATTCAAATTTCAAGTGCAAGGTTGTCCAAATCATCATGCAAGTTGAAAGACAAATGGATGCAGCTGACATGAGCACCGAATACTCCTTTGGACATATCTTGAGCTAGAAAAATCAAAATGACTTGATTCTTACGGCATTGGAAAGATGACTTAATGGAGAACATTTCATATGTTTTGAGAAAAATTCAAATTTCAAATGGAAGGCCGACATAATTGACATGCAATTCGGTGGACTGACACAGAGAAGAAAAATCAACTCACATGAGCACCGAATGGTGTTTTGGCCATATCTTAAGATAGAGATATCCAAATTCTTTGAATCTTAATGTTTTGGAAATCTTATTCAAATATGAAGATCTTTTATGTTTTGAAGAAATTCAAATTTCAAACGGAAGGCTGACAGAATTATCATTCAAGTCGGTGGACTGACACATGGAGAAAAATCAAGTCACATGAGCACCGAATGGTGTTTTGGCCATATCTTGAGCTACAGATATCCAAATGACTTGATTCTTGATGAGTTGGAAAGCTTATTCAAATGTGCAGATCTTTTATGTTTTGAATATTTTCAAATTTCAAACGGAACATTGACAAAAATGGCAGACAATATTACGATTTTTATGGTGGGCAGAAAATTTGGAGATGGTGTCTTCACTTGATTAAGTTCATCCTATTTGCCTATAAAAGGAGCCCTTCTCCCATGCATTCAGTAGTGAAGAGAAGAACATCCATCAAGCCACAAATAAGAGAAATATCAAGTTTAGAGAGCTTTTATATTCTTTATCTACTCTTTGAAGAGAGTTGCACTTTTGTTGTAAAAATTTTCTTTGTTCTTGTATTGTGGTGAGAGTGAGATATTCTTGTAAAGGATAAAAGTTATCCTTGAGAGAACTCTTTCCTTGGTGAGGTTGTTCATCAAGAAGAACTCTTGGTGTGGTGTTATCAAGAGTTGAAGAAAGTTGCCTTGGTGAGGTTGTTCATCAAGAAGAACTCTTGGTGTGGTGTTATCAAGAGTTGAAGAAAGTTGCCTTGGTGAGGTTGTTCATCAAGAAGAACTCTTGGTGTGGTGTTATCAAGAGTTGAAGGAAGTTGCTTGGTGAGGTTGTTCATCAAGAAGAACTCTTGGTGTGGTGTTATCAAGAGTTGGAAGAAAAAGTCTTGGTGAGGTTGCTCATCAAGCAAGTTGTAAAGATTCTACAACTTAGTGGAAAGCTTAGCTCGTGGAGCTAGGAGCCCGTGGACGTAGGCAAGGTTTGCCGAACCACGTAAATTGAGTTTGCACTCTCTCTATCCCTTTCCTCTTTACATTTACTTGCACTTGTGATTGTTCATCATTATTATTCTTTTGATTGCATCTTTGATAAATTCTAATTTCATCTTCTTCACCTTCATTCTCAAAGAAAGAGTTATATAATTTTGATCTTTCAAAAAAAGTTTTCTAAATCCGTTTTGATAAATAAAAACCCAATTCACCCCCCCTCTTGGGTTGCCATACGTGGGTCAACATTAACTTGCCTTGTTCTAACCTCGATGGCTTTGTGAAAAAGATGCAATTTTATTTGATGAATATCGTGATAAGTTAAGATTGAATCAATTTCCCATGGCTTTGAATGATGAACTTGAGAATGTTCGACCTTCCTTGCTTCATCGTAAGCCTCTTCCTTCTATTTCTAGCACCTTAAATAACACCACTTGCTTCATTGATTCTGCTTGCTCAAGTTATATGACATCTAATCCTTTAGATTTTTCCACTAAAGATCTTGTTATTAATATTCCCATAATTCACACTATTGATGGGTCCATACTTCACTAGGTCATGTTGGTTCCATTTATGCATCTAATCTTCATGTTCCAAATTCTTATCTTGTTCCAAAACTTTCTTTGAACTTCTTATCAATTGCTCAATTGTGTGATTTAGGATATGATATTCATTTCTCTTCTACTGGTTATGTTATGCAAGATTCACAAACTCATCAGATAATTGGTACGGGTCATAAAGTTGGTCTTCTTTTCACTCTCACAACTTCTTTCCCTTCAAAGCTGCTACATCAATACAAGCAAGTGTCACAGAGACTCCATTAAGTTTATGGCATTCTCGTTTAGGGCATGTGTCCTTATCTCATCTTCAACCTTTGATCTCTAATAGGTTATTAGGTTTAGTTTCTTTTAAGATGTTTGATTGTATGTCTTGTCAATTAGGAAAACAAACTATTTTTCCTTTTAATAAAACTACTTTTATTGCACTTTAGAACCATTTGATATCGTTCATTTTGATGTTTGGGCTCTATCACGCACCCTTTCTATTATGGGAGGTGTGACAGGGCTTTCATCCTACTCCAAGTGATTGCAACCTCGACACTATTTTCCAACCAATTTTAGAACTTGAAGGTACCATAAGACAAGTAAAAAAGACAAGTCTCAGAGATCACAGAGTCACCACCTGGGAATAACTACAGGAAAAGTTTGAGCGATGATAATCTGACCCCTTGCTTCTAGACCCAAACTGTCGTCACCCCTTCAGAATCAAGTGTAGGAAGTTAGCTACAGATCGTCGATCTGCCCGAACGAAGTCTGATCTCTACATAGGTCTATTGAGTTTAAGGTTTTAGTCCGTCAATTGTTATCTATCTTGATCCTAAATATGTTTTATGCATATAGCCAATTTTATCTTGTGTATTACATATGATGTGAAACAATTTTCATTCAATCACACAAAGGGGAGGAATAAATGGAGTACAAGACTATTCAAAGATAGGGAAATAGGATGGGGATTACAACCAGTCAATCACAAATGCATAAAAAATAAATGCAAGAAAGTAAAATTCAAATAGGAAATGACATTAAAACTTCTAATCTTCCATCAGGCTTAATAGGTCTTCCATTGGAAAATGGATTGTTCAACATGCAACGTGAATCCATCCACCCTCTAATTGCCCTCACGATCATGCCAACTTCATACCACAAATCACATTCTAACTTCTAAGATGGGCTTCCTACCGCCAATTGTGGGTCTACCCTCCATCAACACAATTTAAATCCGAATTTTAAAATAGGTTCCCTACCATCAATATGGTTCTATCTGATCATCTTCACAACTACATCTCTAAAAGTGGGTTCCCTACCATCAATGTGGCTCAAGCTAATCCAATCAACACAATATTGTTTCAAAAGTTACTTTAAATCGTGGAAAAATAGACAAAAATAAAACAAGCATGAAAATTAAAGGTAAAAAGAGAGAACGAAAATAAGATAAGTACAAAAATTAAGCAAGGAACAGTAAGCAAATGTCACTCATGGATCAAGTGGCATTGCTTTTTGTACGGTTAAAATGAAAATTAAGACACTTATTTATGTGCTAAATGGTGTCCTTCATATTTAAGTGGACTGAAAATATGATGATTGCCTATAGTCTAGGTGATATCCAATGTATGAAAAATGGGACAAAAACCCATAATTTGGGTGATATCAGAAATATAGAAGAAATAAACAACTATCCATGAATTGGATGGTGTTTATAACAAAAATGGGATAGCAACTCATGGTTTGAATGGCATCCTAAAGTGAAGGAAAATGGGACAACCATGATGTGGATGGCATCCATATTTTGAAAATAAGCGATAAAGGCAATGCGATAAATAAAAGACGATAATTAGAATGTGCAAAAAAATTAAAGTGTAACAAAGATAAAGACAATAATTAAAATGGGTATAAAATTAAAATGCGATAAAAATAAAAAGAATAATTAAAATGTTAAGAATTAGTAGGAAACTAGGGGAAATGGAATTCAGAATCCCAGTTCGCCACCAATCAATATGGGTCTACCACCACTCATTCATACCAACCAAAACCTAAAAAAGAAAAAAATGCAATGCAAATAATGGGAGAACGAGTAATAACAATAAAAATGAGGGGAAATATGGTAATTTGACCTTAAGCTTTACCAAATACTATGAAATGGTGGTTTGTTGTTTGGAAAACACACTCGAAGTCTCCCAAAAACACTCCAAAAAAGGGATTTCTTGAACTTTTTTTTTTGTTGGCAATGGTTGGATTTGGGTATCTTAGGTGAGTTTACAAAGGAAATGCAAAGAAATAGGCTAAAAAGGGTTGAGGATGGCTACTATTTATGTAAAACATGAAAATTGAAAAGATTGAAAAGTTGTCTCAAAACAAAAAATCAAGCCCAAATATATAGAGGAAGGGGAAGGAGAGCGCGTGTGTCGCTATATGCGCACGTCTCTTCTCTTGTAATTCTTTCTGTCACAGCTTGAATCTTTCAAGTGTTGGCGCAATTCTTCAGGCATAGCTGCGTGTGAAATTTCCTTCAAGCGTAGGCTTCTCTTTCAAGCATGGCCCAATTGTGCTTTAGGCGTGGGCTTTTGTTTTTTTTGGCTTTTTTCATGTGTTGGGCTTTTTTTGTGTTATTGGGTTTTGTGTTTTAAGGATTTTTGTTAGATTTTAGTATCTTTTCCAAACCAACATTCCATTTTGACTAGTATTATGGTTATCGTCATTGGGCTTAAACTATAAGTAGAAATTTAATGCTTACAGGAGGTTCAGGATATTTTGTTTTTGTTTTTTTTTTGATGATTTTTCACATTTCAGTTGGATATACTTATTTCATCGTCATTCAAAACTATTTGACATTCATAAAAAGTTCCCAGATATAATTCAACTACATTTCTCTAAATCGATTAAGGTTTTTTGGTTTGACAATGCCTTCGAATATAAGATGGAAACTTTAACACTTTTCTTCAATAAAATGGGACTACTTCACAATATTCTTGTTCGAGAACCTTACAAAAAAATGGTAGAGTTGAGTGTAAACATAGACAAATCTTAAACTCTATTTGGGCTATGCTTATTCCCACAAATATTTTTGAGTCTTTTTAGGGAGAAGCTACACAAATTGCAGATTACACTATGAACCGTATTCCATCTTCAGTCTTTGCAAATCAATCTCCATATGAGCACCTATATGGCACTCCTTCAATATATAGTCATCTTACAACCTCATGAATGTAATAAGCTCCAACCTCCCTCTCGATTTTATTGTTTCCGAGGGCATGAAATTCAGCATAAAGGGTACAGATGTTATGATTTCATTTCAAAATGTCTTTGTATCTCTCGACGTGTGATGTTTTGGGAACATAAAATGTTATCAAGCTTGTCATCTTTTAATATGTCTCTAACTAGCATTCCTCCTCCATTGTTCACCTACCCTTCTCTAGATCTTTTTGTGTCTTATAATAATATTGATGCTCTAACTTTGGCTCTTCCAGATGATCGTGAGATGTTTGTAGATCCAACACTCCTTACTACTAGTGCTTCTTCTGAGCAACCTTGTTAATCTAATTGAGTACGTGAATTTCCTTCTCATTTAAAATATTTTCATTGATATTATGCTCTTGGTACCTTGCATGAACCTCGCTCTTTTCATGAGGCTTTGACTCA
This sequence comes from Boswellia sacra, assembly GCA_013180625.2. Lineage (NCBI taxonomy): Eukaryota > Viridiplantae > Streptophyta > Magnoliopsida > Sapindales > Burseraceae > Boswellia > Boswellia sacra. Next base: position 24,253 of record SNVD02011783.1, on the reverse strand, counting down.
TCTTTCTAGGTGGGAAGCTCTTAATGAAGAACTTCAAGCCCTTACCAAAGCATATACATCGGACCTGGTTTGCTTACTGCCTAGAAAATCAATAGTGGGCTATAAATGGGCTTACAAGATCAAGACTAGTTCTAATGGCACTGTTAAGCAATGCAAGCTTATCTTGCTCCTAAAGGCTTCATGTAAGAATATGGCATTGATTATAAGGAAACATTTGCCCCAGTAGCACGTCTATCCATCGTTCACATTTTTATTGCCTTGTCTGTTATACAACAATGGCCACTCTTTCAGATGGATGTCAAAAATGCATTTCTCAATGGTAATCCTGGTGAAGAAGTATATATGCAACCTTCTCTTAGATATGGCCTTCCACCAAAAAAAGTGTAAAGGGCTTAAACAGACTCCTTGTGCATGGTTCCCGAAGTTTAGCTCCGTTATGACAATTTCGAGTTTCCAATCAAGCTATCATGATTATGCATTGTTTCTTCATAAAATATATAGATCATGGCACTACAATTCTTCTATTATATGTCGATGATATCATCACCAAGGATGACCCTATTGGCATTCATTAGGTTAAAGTCTTTCTTACCAAGTAGTTCGAGATGAAAGATCTTGGTACTCTGAGCTATTTTCTTAGTCTTGAAGTATCTTCCACCTCTGATAACTATTACCTTAGTCAAGCCAAGTATGCAAATGAGCCTCTTACTAGAGTTGGTTTTACAGACAACAAGAATGCGGAAACTCATGTTGACCTAACAAATCAAATTTCATCATGTGTTGTCATCTCATCATCAATATCCTTCTTGATTTTTCATTGTCCTACTCAGCTGTCTCAATTAATAATTGTAAGTAAAATCTCATATCTCTTCAATGTTATTCTCTCTCTTGATTAAGATTCCAAGACTGGTTGCCAAAGAAAAGTGTTAATAGATAAGAAACTTAAAAAAATCCATGACAGATTGAAACTGCTTCTTATGATTCATGTTGAAAAGAACTTTTCATTATGTTTTTGGCAGTAATATTTTTCAGTTCGAATTAAAACAAATTCACGTTAAATTACTCTTTGTTGATTCAACTAGAAGAATAAATAGTCATTATCTGATTCAATTTTAATTTGGGTGCAAATCTAAGTTTAAAGGAGTGATTGCACTTTTTTTTTTTGTTTAAGTCTGAATTTCACTTATTCTTGGACTTCAAATATTTTTAAAGTGTTTTTTTTTTTAACTTAAGACTTATTCTAAGACAATTTTGTCTTAATGAAAAAAGCTAAATATTTTAGCTTTTATTTAAATGCCAATATTTGAATGGTTTATATCATCCATAATTCTCAAAACTACCATATCTAATTCATCTATTATCTTTACATGTGACTTTTATAAAAACAATACATATTTAAATAAATACATATATAATTATAATACAAAGTATTATTTTAATAAATTAAAAAAATAATAAAATTTTAAATGTTTAAATACTTTAATATTGATTTTTCAAAATATTAATTTACAAATATTTTTAATTTGTCAAAAAAAAGTGAAACTAACATCAAATACTGATATATGTGTAAAAATATTAATTTCAGACATTTTAATTCAAATATTGAAATAAAAAAATAACCATATCATTCAGATTTATATATTCAAACATATTAAAACTTCAATTTAATTCAAACCAATTTAGATTTCAGAGAAAAAACAAACGAACAAACGCCCCCTAAGACTTCACAATCAATATGAGTTTCTCTACCAAGTAGGTAGATATCATATTTGAAGGCCGTGATCAACAATACAGTTTTATGAACGAGTGAAATTGCAACAGTGTTTCAGAAAAGAATGAATTTGGGTGGCTAGCGACTAGCAATGATCAACTACCAATCAAATAGTGATAATAGTCCCCAAAAAAAAAAAGAAGATATTGAGAAATATGTTTTAAAGGCAAAAGAAAAAAAAAAGGCACAGAACAATTACGATGAAAATAGAGATTTATTTTAATTGCCAATTAGGTATTATGCGTCTTATTTTTATTGGATTGGCTCACCACATCAACAAGATGAGATGATATTATTTCACCTAAGTATCTGTGACCATAATATATATAATATACATGAATAAATTAGATTTGTAATATTTTAAAGAAAGCGGTGTAGGCTGCACCTCTACCTTTTTTTAGATTTTATCTAATAGTATTTTTACGATAAAATTTTATTATACACTTGTATTTAAGAAATCAATAAATGCTATATTTAGAAAGTCAGTAAATTGAGAGAAATTATATCATGGCAAGTGATGGGCCTATTAGCAAGCAGGATGATGCATTTTATAACTTCTTTACAAAGGAACTTAATACAGAGCCTAACTCTAACGTCATAGAGATGATTAAAGTGGCAAAGCCCACATTCAACATAGCACAGTGCTCAGTAGTGGCCTAACTATGATACACCAATTAGACCCATAATACATAATCATGACGGGAATAAATTATCAAAAATATGTTCGCGCATTATAATAAAAAACCAAAAGAAATAGTAAGAGAGTATTGAAAATATAGGTGGATTTTCCACCACTTGAAACTTGTATAGTGTTCGCATTTTTGTTTTCTTAATTTTATTGGTCTAGCTTTAGGCAAATTGTGATTGGTACATGTATCGGTAATTCCCATCGGTTCAACGATTGGCAAAATTCCTTGGATTGCTTTGGACGGTGATTCACGGCTCTAAATAGCTCCCGCGTGTATTAGATTTGTAACATACATGCCCCTAAGTACTGAAAGCTTCTCTCTCTCACGATTTCTCCTTTGCTCTAAGTCAATTTATCTTCTCTTTTCCACATTTTCACGGCCCCACTCGATCTCTTCTCTATTATTATCTTTCTATTTTATAAACTCTACTCAATTAAACTTTTTAAACTTATTCTTTAACATATAACATTATAGACTGTATTATACATATCCACATGATTGAGCGAAAACAGTGTAAAAAAGGAAGTGCGCTGAATTCATCTAAGGACTGGATGTAGTATTTATGATAAAATATGTATTAATTACATAAACAGTCATAAACTAATATCTCAATAAACAAAGAATATCTCGGCCTAATATGTATCTCAAATTTTTATCTGATATTGATACCTCAAATGGTGGTGTGTATTAATAAGTAATTGTTAATTAAATTAGATATATAATGTAATGACATAATCAATGACGTGATATCCTTTAATTGATAACGCACCATTTAAGATAAAAATAGGAAATGTTTAGGATTGTTTAGTATAAAAATCTCACGAGAATATAGAATCCATAGAGGTCCTCCTTAGGAACCTCTGTGTGAGCAAAGCTTCGATTATTCTATATATATATATATATATATATATATATTAATCTCCGGAAGCAAAAGTTGGTTTAATTACCTTATTATTATGTTTTAGAAAAATTTGGAGCCGTAGGCCATGTATTCAATGATTATAATAGAACATGCTTCAATATTATAATATGTAAATCAATAATACTAAACTTACAATTTATATATAATTTAAACTCTATAAACTGATATAGTAGTTTATATAACTTATCTCATTCTTTTTTTATTTTTTTTTTCTTTGGTGAGTTTTTATCATATAAACTAACTACTATCAGATTGTAAAATTTAATTTATATTTAGATTGTAAATCTAAGACTGCTATATATTAACACATTGATTAAGTTGATTAAAAGAAGCAGCCAAACTTTTAAACAATAGTTAGGACGGTTGAAATTTAATAAGTATATTTTGGATTTATCCAATCTCAAATTTATTTTTAGATAAAAAAGGTTGACTCTATCGTCCAAATAGATAAGGATAACCTCCCCATCTCATTTCTACCTTATCTTTTTATAAGGTTATCATTGAAATTTAGAGAAAATATATTAATAAAGAAATTAAGAGAGTAAGTACACACTTCAATCATCATTAATATTAAAGTCCATGTATTCACAAACTGAGCTTATATTGAGGATAGGACTCTTTATTACAGGGAAAAACAACGGAATGAGTACTTATAAAGGCAATTAACATGAACTACGGGATGAGTACTTATAAAAGTAATTAACATGGATTAAGGAAAACAGTATTTATCACAAAATTTCTAAAGATATGGTCAAGGTAAGGATGGTAATTTGGGTCACGACACGCAAACATGATATGAATGCGACACGAATATAATACACGATTAATAAATGGGTCGAATTCGTGTTGAGGGGGTTCAACACGCTAATCCGTTTAATGACACGAATAGTTAAACATATTTTGTCTATCTTTAATATGTAAGCTCATTTAGTGATATAAGTTATTATCTACTTACAACATATATATTATAAAACTGAAAATTTTATATTATAAAATATATTAATTTACAAAATAATAAATTATAATGATTTTAATAATATTTTATACTAACAATGGTTTATATTATAAAAATAATTTTAATTGATATAAATATATAGAATATAATATATTATGCATAACTAGGTTAAATAATTAAGTAAATTATGTGAATTAAATATGACACGATTACAACACGTTGGTAATATGTTTAATAATCGTGTCGGATCCGTGTTTTATGTCTTGACACGAATAATTAAATGGGTGACACGACACGACATGACACGAATTGCCACCCCTCAGGTCAAGGTTAATATACTATCAGCCACCTACGATAATGCCAAATGTGACTTTCTAACGGCTAACAATTCACATTAACTTCCCAAATGACTGCTTCGAGACGATTCACATCAACTTCCCAAATGACTTTTTGGTGCATATAGGAATTTGTTACCTTATAAAAAGATGATAAAATTAAGGATATAGAAACTGAGATTTTATGATCTAAAATTGAGTCTTCAATCTGATCAGCATTGGTATATTTTTGGTGCATAAGAGGTCATAAGAATTCATCCCTTTATTTATAGCTTTATATTGTTAGGATAATTGTCAACTAATAGTTAAGAAACTGTGTGCATGAATACCGTCCTTGTAGCATAAGTGGAATTTTCAAGCATGTAGATTAATAAGTAATTAATTAATCACATTCAAACTATTTGCAATAAATGAACACATCTGGCTTTCATTGCGGCGATATGCGGACATCAATTATGACTTTTGGCGAGTTAATCTGGATGCCAAATTTTTCTTACTTTCTTTGTTTAAAGAGATCGTCAGTATCCGAAAGATCTTAAAGACATTTATGACCTTCATATTATCTTAATTTATATTTTAGATCAATATTTTATATCAGTTACTAAGTCGAACAGTTTAATTATCTTCATACAAAAAATTAAGATGTCATTAGTCCTTAATTATGCCAATTAGGTAGGGTTGGCAATGGGGCGGAGCGAGTCCGGGGACAGCTAATACACAGGCCCACCCCGCTCATTTATATTTTATCCCGTCCCACCTCGCCCCGCCCCACCCCACCCCACCCCATTACCCCTTAAAGGGGCGAGATGGCACGGGACGGGACGGGACAAAATATAAATGAACGGATCCAGACCCGCCTCGTCCTTGTAAAATTCTATAACCACCCAAATCTATTGACAAGTACATAATTAAGCCCATTTTTTAACAAGTTTGGAGACAATATATATTCAAACTAAAATCATACATACACGCACAAGTAGGGATATCAATTCATTTGCCATTTGCTTCAACTTGCAAATACAAGGCCGCTATAGTTAAATATGATGCAAAAAGAAAAAAAAACAAAGCTAAAACAAGCAACATACCAAAACGCTCGACATAACTCGACAAAACTCGACGCGCTTGATAGAGTTCGACACGATTCGATATGTAAGTGTCGAGTGTCGGATGCATCATCCGACACTCGATGTCTTCGTAAATAGACTGATATCGAGTGTCGATTGTGAATCTCGACACGACTTGACATGTAAATGTCGAGTTCGAAAATAGACTGATATCGAATGTCGGTTGTGAATCTCGATACGACTCGACATGTAAGTGTCGAGTGTCAGATAACTCGATAGAGCTCGACACGACTCGACATGCAAGTGTCAAGTGTTGGATGATGCATCCGACACTCGATGTCTTCGAAAATAGACTGATATAGAGTGTCGTTTGTGAATCTCGACACAAACTCGATATGTAAGTGTCGAGCGTTTTGGCAGGTTGCTTGTTTTAGCTTTGTTTTTTTTTTTTTTTTTTTTTTTTACCTTTTTGCATCATATTTAATTATAAAAGCCTTATATAGCACGGGTAATTTTGAGATCCCTAGATTGGTATGTTTTATTGTCGTGAATTGTTTACCTTGATGTTTTTATTATTGTTGTCGCTATGTACTTGTTGATTTTGTTTGTTGGTGACTTAGTATTGTTTGTTGAATATAGTTTACTTGGAACTTTTAGATTTTGAATGGAATGATGATTTTTTAGTAGTTGATTCTTGTGCCGGTAACCAACACAGTAACAAGTAAATAAAAATAATGTCAACACTTTAACGAAACCAAACCAACAAGTTGATAGCACACAAGATCTACTTCCTACATGTAACACTCCAACGAAACAACCTCACAAAGATGTTATTGAACGTCCTCCTTCATTATCCAATGTTTCCTCTCCAACCATCTCTTATTGAGAAATTATACCTAGAAACATATAATAACCAAATTAATAACTAAATAAGGAAATTCAATAAAAGTAATAATAATCAATAAAATAAACGTAGTATATTGAAATGAGGAATCGAGAATTATATGGCTTAATAGATGTAATTTTGTTTAGTTGGTCTAGTAAAATTACATGATATTATAAAATATTATAATTTTTCATAATCACCCCTAAAAATTACTTGTAAGTTCAAATATTTTATTTTTTTTATTTACATCCTAATACTGTGTGGGACGAAGAGGGTCAAATGGAGCTGGAAGGGGGACCCGAGCCCGAACCCGCCATGAACGGGTCATCACATTTAGAGACCCAAACCCGCCTCTAAATTCAAAATAAACGGGTCAAGACCCGTCCCTAAAACACAGGTCACATCGACACCCCGGACACGACGGGTCATTTTGCCATTCCTACAATTAGGTCATGCCGTCCAACAAGACTTCTACTTATGTTTATACCGGATTAGAAAGTTTGGCTAATTAAATATCTTTGGGCTACAACGATGAGCCAACTTGGCAGATGTTATACCTCTTCTTGGACGAATTTTGTCTCATATATGAAATAAAAGTTTCCAAATTCTTGAGTAAACGACAACGCGTTAAGTTGAATTAATTACTAGTGCTATAGTAGCAGAACTTAGTTTGGGCCTGGCGGGCCCAGGACCCAACAGGCCTTCGAGGCCCAAACAAATTTCCCCAAATTCTCTTTAATATAATATATTACATAAATAATATATATTTGATTTTACTCTTCTCCAAAGATTTTATAAAACTAAAGTCAAATAGGATATTATTGATCTTTCATATTGATGGGTTCACAACTTTTTTTGTTTTATTATATTTAATTCTCTATATATTCTTTAAATTGAAAAAAGTAATACTTCCTAATTAAATAAAAATTTATTGTATAAATAAATTTTCTAATAGAGTAATAATTACTATCATATATTAAATAATAAATAAATAGGATTCCTAACCAATGATTTCTTGTATCAAGAGGTTTCCTCCTAGAGTATAGTAATTACCCTATAAAAAGAAAGGGAGTACTTTTTTTGATACATAAAAAACGTCGTGTTCTTTTGTTGATGCATTTGATACAATTATTATAATATTTTTAATATTAATAAAATTATTTTGTTTTTACTTTATGATTTTTTTATTGATATAATTTTTCTAGTTAATCTATATAAATTTTTTCCATAACTTGGCCCCCTAAAAATTATATCCTGCGTCTGCCGCCATTGAGTGCTAGACTTACAAATTAAATACAATTCAAATTCTATAACTTGCTATGACAATCTATATATCAAAAATTTACTGAAAAACTAAATGAGAAAAAATACATCTATAATAAAATTTTACCACTAAATTATCACATCAAGTTTTATTTGAATAATAAGTTAACATCACTGTTAATCAATTATCTACAATATCATATCATTGCGATGACAACATGGTTTACTATATAACTTCTTTTTGTCTCTTGCAAACATTAATTCTCTTTCTTGTTTCTTAATGGTTTTATCTATTTTTACATGATTGGTCTCAATCGCTCTCCTCCCTTTTTCGAGGAATTTATAAGTCTTGGCTTTCTTCCTTTACTTATACTCATATCGAGTTCATGAGACAACGTCGATTAGTCAATATATATTTAGGAGACGATAAGTATGAAATTTTCTTGTATTTGCTACGGAAAATTCATACCATTACTCAATACAAATTAAAACTTGCACGTTAATACTTAGCGATCAAGTTACCAAGTTGAGACATTTGCTAAACTTCAAACAATTATTGTGCAAACAATATTGAATTTTCTTACATGATGGCATGCATTATCTGAGAAATGAAATTTGATCTGTTAGGACCATTTATAATAAATCTAAATAATAAAATCAAACAACAATAGTATCATGTAAACAATTATATAGAAAATTAAATAACATATATAAAGTAGGAGAGAGATGGGAAATGTAAGGCTTAGAACACTTGAAAGGCATGTTAAATGTATTATCCTAAAGCCAAAGAGTCCTCTCCTCATGCAAGTAATATCGGTACTCAAAGATAACAAGATACAATCTTATGCTCGTAGCCTATCTTCTCGATGAACACGATCACTTAAAAAAATAACCTGTCTCCATGTATCATAATTGCTCAAAAACAAAGAAAAAACTCAAATATATCATTGTAATATTAGAATCATGAGACTCCTTTATATAATAGTCTCATAACTTAGGTATCTTATAAATCAAATCTCTTGTAACTCCTAAGCTATAATGTTCTTAACAAAAATATGTATGTTAACTCATATTTTTATTATATTTGTAACTTATGAAATTAATCTCAAATTAAATTTTGTAACTCATGATATAAATATTTGTTTTAAACCTTTTGTCTTTAACATGATCTTCATCTTTAAATTGTTGAACAAACCAAGTTTCCAAATATGATATTTGATCAAGTTGATTATATATATATAACTATGTTGTACAATCAAACTCATACAACTTGAATTGATACCAAATTATTGGATAAATGGATTCCATTTTATTTGTTAAATTTTTAATTTTTTTTTTACTTTTACCCATTTAATAAATTTGTGTAAGATTAGATCTTGTGAATTTGATTGTTTGGATAAGTTATATTATACCCTTAATTCCCAGCTTATTTTTTTATAAAGCCAACTCTTATCGTACCGGAAATATTACTCCCTTGACTTTTGGGTGCATGACGATTGTCGAGTGAACTTCATAATTAATACCTTTATCAAATTAATATTATCAATTAAATCCTTTATTAAATTAATATTGTCTGTGTCTACACACACACACACACACACACACACACAAAACAAAACCTGTTGGTGTCAACGTGTGACACTCTTGCATGTGCCATGCACATGATTATTCTGGCCAACTTGTAGATAAAAATATTGTGTTATATTATTTCTTATTTTACTATTTCTAGAAGTATGATTTAGGAAGTACTTGATTCATAATGAATATCTCTTTAAATTAGGACATTATTCGATATATCCTAGTTAAATTAGGAGTATATTTATTTGTGTCTTATTTTATTTAGAAATTACTTATATCATTTCCTAAAGTATTGTTCTTTATCCTAATTTGAGTTTGATTGAGATTTTACAGGATTTGAAGAAACTATAATCGGGCATTACATTATATACATACATACATACATATATATATATATATATATATATATATATATATATTATATATATATAGGTGGGGTGTGTGTGTGTGTGTGCATTACGGCATTTCAAGAATTAAAAAGAGAGCTTCATCACAAATTGGAATGCTTCTTTGATTTTATTGTATGAGTGTTTTATTAATGTATGAGAGGTCGTGATCGTGCATGAATTTTAATTAGGTCTAAGTTAGTATATACTTGAGAGAACTTGCAAGTTGAGTGTTTATGCATTTCAGTGTCAAATATTGTGGTTATATTTTACTTAACAGTGTGTTGTTAAGTTGTTAACGACAAAGAATGGACAATGTCACTAGAGTTTAAGATCTTGACGGGATTTTGTTTTACAAAGATTAGGTCAGTGTGTGAGAGTGAGTCAGCATTGTAAACGATCCTAAAGATTGTACAAACAAGAACTTAGTGAATTACAGCTCTAAAGTTGTCCATGAATGTAGGTTTTATAATCGAACCACGTAAAATCCTCATGTGCCATTTTACTTTACAGTTTACTGTTATATTGCACATAACTTCATACTTACAGATCTTACAATTGATATCAGAGCAAGTTTACTGACATATAAGTGAAGAAAGATTACGTTGATTTGGAGGAACATAGTTTATTTGTAATGAAGGATCAGGAATACAACCACCTATTCTTGATGATGGTAATTATTAATATTGGAAAGTAAGAAAGATTATGTATAGAAAATCTTTTAACGAGTGGGAATGAACCAGTGTGCTTAAAGGATGGACATCATCAACAAGATTGAATGCTTATGGTGATTCTGAATCCAAATCTGAGGAGGAATAGGCTGATGAAGGATATCAGCGTTCAAGCTAGAACTTAAAGGCTCTTAATGCAATTTTTGCTATTGTGGATTTAAACAACTTTGGACAAATTTCAAGGGGCAAAGTGGCTAAAGAAGCTTGGGACATTCTTGAGGTAAAGCATGAAGGTATTGCTTTTGTTAAACGATCTAAATTGATGAGATTAAATTCACAATTTGAGAATTTGATGATGCATGAAGATGAGTCGATTTTTTATTTTTATTCTAAATTATATCACATCAACAATTCTACATATATGCTTGGCAAGGCTTTTACTGATGCAGAAATTATAAGCAAAATAATTAGATCTATCTCAGAAAAATTTTAGCCTAAAATTTTAGCCATTAAGGAAGTTAAAAACATTGATGAGATGAGGTTGATGAACTGATTAGCATTCTCCAAAACTTTGAGATTAATCATAGTGCTAGGAAGCAAAAAGGAAAGAGCATTGCATTCAATGTTAAAACTAAAAAAATCTGATGATGAAAGTAATGATGAGCTTGATAAAACTGATTCTAAACAGATTGCTTTTCTAACAAAAAATTATGTCAAGTTCATGAAAAAAAATTTCAAGAAAAAGAATCAAGAAAAGTCAACAAACTCAAATGAAGATAAGTTCAAGAAATTCAGCACGGAGAATAACAAGAATAAATCAAAGCAACCTGACAAGAAATGACAAATTCAATGCTATGAGTGTTCTGACTGTGGACATATTCAATTTCAATGTGTTAATCTCAAAAAGAAGAACAAAGGATTAACAGCTAATTAGAGTGATGACTCACAAACTAATTCAGAAGATCAAGAATGCATGAGTAATTTTGTTGTATTTACAGTATCTACAGGTGATAAAGGGAAAGCTGTTATGTCTAGCACAACAGCAAAGTGCAGAACTGATGATGAACATTCAGATACAGAAGATGATCCAGAACACTATAAAGAGCTGCAAGAAACTTATAAATGCACTCTATGGTGAATGGCTGGGTCAGAAAGAAGAAATCAAATCTCTGAAAAAGGAGACTGAATTGTTAAAATGTGAAAAATCTTATGCAGAAAACTGCATCACAGAACTGAAGCTTGCTTTGATAGGCAAAATAACACGTATTGAGAGAATTACAACAAAACTGACTTAGAGTAAAAGATGTGTTGATTAACTCAGAATTGGGTTAGCTAAACTTGATCAAGTCTTGAGTCTTGGAAGAAACAATTTCAACAAACATGGCTTGGGATATACAGAAGGTTATGTTGCATCATCATCGACAATAGTATTTGTAAAAGCTTCAACATCAGGTAAAAATTATGAACCTAACTCAAAAAGGTCAAGTCCCAGTTAAAAAAGTAATGGAGCATTTGTTTCCCCTCTAAGCTCTTTCAAATCAAGTCATGAAAAGGTAAGGAAATTCATTCCTACATGTTATTTTGCAGTGTCAAAGGGCATATTAGACTAGGTGTTTTAAATTATTGAATTTATTGCATAAAGGGTCGAAACAATTCAAGTTGTTACCAAAGACACAATTGTATTAGGTTAAGAAAGAGAAGACAGTCTGCAATGTTGCTCTTATTGCACTTAAACATTCTTCTAACGATTTGTTGTATTTTGACAGTGGTTATTCTAGGCACATGGCTGGAAATAAACAGTTTTTGAAAGATTTTGAATCATGCAGAGAAGGAAATGTTACTTATGGTGATGGAGAAAAGAGTAAATTCATTCGCAAAGACACTTTGAATGTGAAAGGTCTAGCCGAATTCCAAAATGTCTTGCTGGTTGAAAGTTTGAAAGCTAATCTAATTAGTGTTAGTCAAATATGTGATGACAGGTATGTGGTTAATTTCACACAAAACAAATTCATGATTTTAGAGAACCTTGGTAGATGCATTTTAGAAGGAAATAGATCTTCGGATAATTGTTATGTGATAAAAATTGGATTTCATGCTAGGATCTCGGATTTAGAATTGTGGCATCAAAAAATAGGATACTTAAATTACAAAGACTTGGTTAAATTAACTAAGTTAGGTGCTATAAAAGGAGTTCCTAAACTTGATGACAAAATCAATGGAATTTATGGACCATATCAAATGGAAAAACAAATTAGAAGTGCACACAAATCAATCCCACATCTTAACACATCCAAAATACTTGACTTGCTTCACATGGATTTTATGGGTCCCATGCAAATTGAAAGCATTTCTGGTAAGAGATACATATTTGTTTGTGTGGTTAACTTCTCTAGATATACTTGGGTTGATTTTATTAAAGAAATATCTGACACTTTTGAAGCTTTCAGGAATTTTTGTGTTAAGATTGAAAATGAGCAAAACAGAAACATTGGTAGGATAGTGAGGATAAGGAGTGATCATGGCAAGGAGTTTGAAAATATTAGCTATGCTGACTTTTGCAAATATCATAAAATTGAACATAAATTTTTAGCTCTCAAAACTACGGAACAGAATGGCATTGTGGAGAGAAAAAATAGAACTCTTCAAGAGATGGCTAGAGTGATGCTCAATAGCAAGAAGTTGACCAAAATGCTATGGGCTGAAGTAATAAGTACTGCTTGTTATATTTCAAATAGAGTTTTTCTAAGACTTGGCACTAACCAGACACCGTATGAAATTTTGAAAGGAAGAAAACCTAATTTGAAATATTTTCATGTTTTTGGATTCAAGTGTTACATCTTAAATGATAGAGAGCAGTTAGAAAAATTGGATCTAAAATGTAATGAAGGAGTTTTTGTGGGATATGCACAGAACAACAAAGCTTTTTGAGTCTATAATCTTCAAACTGAGTCAATCATGAAATCTGCAAACGTAGTATTTGATGATCTGGATGATTATACAAAATACTCACATGAAGAAAGCATAACCAGCTTCACAAAAAATATAGAAAGATCAGTACCAGACAACAATAATAGTAGAAAGGATTTAGTTATGAAAGAGAAAACAATTGCTATTATGTCAGACACAATAACGCCATCTGACAACACAGATCTAAATAAAAACTTAATAAAAAATGAAGGTGAAAGAAAAGATCCACCCATTTGGATATAGAAGGCACATCTAACCAGCTCAATCATTGGAACCCCAGATGGAATGATGAAAACTAGGAGCAAGGTAAGAAATCAGGTAAGATTTGCATGTTATGTTTCATTAGTTAAACCAAAAAAATGTGAAAGAAGCTTTAAAAGAAAATGTTTGGATTCAAGCAACAAGATGAACTTAATCAATTTAAAAGAAATGAAGTATGGTAATTACACTACAAGAAAATAGACCTTTTACGGCGGGCCAAAACTGCGGTAAAAGGTCTTCTACGGCAGTCCAACGTCGGTTTTAGCCCACCGTATAAAGTGGCGCCGTAAAAAGCAGTTTGACTTTTTACCGCGGTTTTGGCCCGCCGTAAAAATTCTTTAACCGCGGTTCAGATGCCCGCCGTAAATGGTTGTGGTGTGGTCTAATTTATTTACGGCGGTTTTTCAGCCCGCCGTAAAAAGTTTTTGGATTCTTTGATCTAATTTACATTTACATAACTTTAATCTAATTTGACTGAAATCTACACCACATATGAATTCTTTGTAAGAAAAGAATCATAATTGCACCATCCAATTCAGCATCCAAAAAGAATCATAACTTTAATCATAATTGCACCATCCAATTCAAACTTTAATCGTAAAAAGTGCTCTTTCCATTTGCATAACTTTAATCTAATTTGACTGAAATCTACACCACATATGGATTCTTTGTAAGAAAAGAATCATAATTAGAAATAAGAATAATCAAACCATGTCCCATTCCTCAAAGGAAAACTAGCAAAAGTCAGCTTTTAATGTAGCTGGAAGAATTAGAGCTGCCCGATAATTGCTCTCTTTGATACTCGTGCCCATCCTTGTTGCTTTTGCCCAGGCCCAATCTGTCTCTAGCATTACCTTTCCTAAATCCACTTTGCATTGCAGCTTTTACCTGTAAACAGTATCAAATAGAAGCATTTCAATGATAAAAACATTCAATTAAAAGTGTGGGTGTATATAGAGGGAGACAGAGAGAACGTAATTCAACAAGAAATTTAAGGGCAGTGCCTAAGTTAAAACACCTGAGAATAGCTGAGTAGGGATACACCGAGAAATTTAGAGGGCAACATGCTTTAAGGAGGTGAAACTGAAAAGTAATAAGAATAATTCAGGAATTATTTCCAGATCTATTTTTTGTTTTACAAACCCAAACTCTGGTTTAAAATTAAAAAAAAAAAAGTCCAGATGGTATTTGAATAAAACAATTGAAAAACACAAAATTCATTTTCCAAAAAGAGTAAAACTCAGAAATGTTAAACTGTAAATTGATTAACGATATTTCCAGCATTCCCAAAAAGAGGAATTGGAAAAGAAACACAGAAGTCTTTTACTTCTCTCAAATAATAAACATGATATACATTTCCATTGTTTCTATTCTTACAAAATTGTTTCTGAAAGTTGCTCTGAATACGTTTTCCTTTTAAAGCTCAAAATTCAACTTCTAGTTATATTTCCCAGTACAGGTTTTCATAAACAATTTAGAAAAAACTATATCAAACTGTAAGTAATCATTGGATCATCTGCAATAGACTGAATACAAGAGAAATTTGAGTATAATTTGCTACTTCTTGTAGAAATTCCAAACATTATCCACAACATTGCCTCATCTAAATTCGAAAATAATGAAAGAAAAAGAACAACCTCAGCAAGGTTTGTTGCACTGTCTTCAGGTGAGGCACTTGAAGTTCTCTCCTGAATTCCTAGTCTGGATTTTGGAGTGCAAGCAGAATCAGAATCATCGTGTTGACCACGATAAAAGAGCACATACCTCACGAAGAACATCAGTCATAGCAGTCTCTGAAGGAGCAACGCGCAGCTTTGACAAATGAGATTTGTGGAAGGCCTGCAGTTAAAATACACAACTCATATGATCAGAATGCCATACCTTTTTATAATTTTCTTTGCATCTCCTAATAACTAAATGGAAGACACAGGACTATTGAAGACTATATCCCATTCCACCATATTAATTTCAAATAAACCCCAGCGCATAAACACTTTATTAATGCTTTTTCCCTAAAATATGAATGGTTTTGCATTGAGACAAAAAAGCACTACCTTAATTGGATAATGCCTTCCGTCTACAGAGCTTCGATATAAAACCTGCAAGCAAGGCCAAATGGCTAAAGTAAAGAAATCAATTGCTTTAAGCACATAATACAACATCAAGAATCGTAGGGCAATGCTTACCACTTTACCATAGCTACCAGCACCAATCTTGCGCTCATGCACATACTCATTGATCATCTTTCATCCTGAAAAAATGAACCAGTGAATACAGAATCGTAAATACATATCATAATAAAAAATCCCCAAGAATACTAAATCAGTGAGATGTTAACCATTTAATAAAGCCCATACCAATCACCTGGAAATCAGAGACAATGGGCAGTATTTGCCTTTCCTTTCAACAACTTGTCAACTAACCAAAATAAAGTAAAAAGAATCAATAACCAGAAACTGCAAGTTGCATCATGCAAGAAACTTTCAGAATGTTGAGCACCATAAAAAAGCACATACAGACATTTCCACATGATGAAGGTACTCGCCTCTGGGGCCCATAAGGACAACAAATTGGCTGTGTAGGTAGAACAAAGAAAGGAGAAAATCTTAAACTCTCTTCAACAATCAACCGGACGATAAAGAAGACTTTACACTGAGAATGGAAAGAGCTAAACATGGAAGAGTACACCAACTCAACAACCATACCGATGAAAATCTACAACTTACCACACATTTTAGCATCAAGACTTTCTGAATCGGACAAAGCAAAGACCAATCCCGATCATTTCAGGTAGAGATAAGCGACTAAGTGTAGCACCCTAAACTAGAAACCAACAAATTGAAGTTGGCAACCCAGGATCCTAAACCCAGAAACCTCAACCAACAACCCATCAACTTTGAGACTAAGCAAACCTTCAACCCAAGAGAAAAAAAAGAAATTAGAAAACTTCTAAAACTCTGCCTGCACTTCCAATCCAGTGAACTTTCAAACCAGCAAACAGGGAAAAAAAATCACAACCCAAATCACCATCCTCCACGACAATCTGCTCGTGCCCACACTTCCTTACACAGATCAAACATTAAAACAAAGGGGTACAAGGGTACTCGGCTCCCAGTTCAAAGCAAATTAAACAAAAAATCAAGAAATTAAATCAAAAGAGAGGAAAAGATACAAACCTGAGTGAGAGTTTCGGACGAGCAATCAGGCCTGGCAGAGCTCGAGGGGTGAGGGACGGCACAGCCGCGGACCGTGGTGACGGGTCGTGTGACGACGAGGAGGCTGCAGCGGAGCCGCGGATGCTTTAACTCGATCTTGATGACGGGATGGCACAAACACGTGATTGAAACCAAATGCAAAATCGATCGTGCTTGAGCTATGCAGCAAAGTCGAGATACAATTTGAGAGGGAAGGAAACGCACCGGTGTGAGATTGGAGAGGGAATTTGAGAGATTGAAGTTAGGGATTTGAGAGGGAAGATGAGAGAGAGGAGCGGAGAGGGGTGTTAAAAAATTGAACTAAAAAATTGGGTTTATATATTAAATGGGTTATTTACTGCGGGCCTGAGAAAATGCAGTAAAAATCCATCATTTTTACTGCGGGTGTGGTAGCCCGCCGTAGAATTGGAGTTTTTACCGCATTTTCGAAGGCCCGCAGTAAATAGATGCAGTAAAAAACCTATTTTCTAGTAGTGTTAGTTCCTAGGCTAGAAAATGCAAATGTCATTAGAACTAAATGGATATTCAAAAATAAAACTGATGAAAGTGGTCAAGTAGTAAGAAATGAGGCTAGGCTAGTAGCACAAGGTTACACATAAGTAGAAGGCATAGACTTTGATGAAACCTTTGCACTATGATGCGTTCGAAACTAGCAAGTATACTAGTCGCAAAAGTAATAAAGTGATAAGTAGATATCGTTCCCACGAGGATTGATTCTAATTGAATTTGTTATTTTCCAGCAATAATAAACTAAACAGGGGGGGTTTTGTTGATTGATTAACTAAACTTAATACGAAAGCAAATGAAGAATAACACAAAGCAAAGTTAAATGGAGTGAAAAATCAATGAGAGACACTTGGTTAAGAGTTCATTCTCTGCCACAAGATATGAATTTGTGAATTAACCTAGAATTGTAATCCAATTACAGCATTGAAGTTATCAACCGTAGATAACAACAAGCTCTGTTATCCCAATCTTTCCTTACTTTGTTGTTAAATAAAACAAGCTCTTTATTTAATCTCTATCCATTAAACAACCTAGAACAAGCTCTCTGAGTTTAATTCGATGGAAGCATTACGATGAGAAAGATAGGTTGATCTAAGCAATAATCACACAAGTTCAGATTATTTAACCTAGGTTGTATTTTCCAATTGCAATCTCTGATCACAATTTTGCTACTAATGATTGGAAATTCATGACAATTACGGATCAAGATTTCTAATCTAGCAATAGACAACAACAGATTATATTCAGTTGGCCATTCCAAATACAATCAGTAAGCAATCATAAGCATTAGATATGGGAAAATACAAGCAACTTCAATTAGAGAATTGGATAACAATTTCTTACACAATCAACTCACAAAATTCATATCAAGGGCTTTGAAATCACCCTCAACCAATTCAGATTTAGTTACACATATTCAATCAGAATAACAAATACAATACAGAGAAATTCCAGAATTGAAAAGGAAAGAAAGAACTTAGCAAATTCTTTGAAAATCTTCTTTGTAGATGAATCTTCTTGGAATTGTAGTTCCTCCTCTTTCAAAATCTTCTTTCTCCTTCAAGAACTCCAAGGGATGAGAGAAATCCAGAAATGCAGCCTCCTCCCACGTTTTCCCCTCTTTCAAGTTATGAAAATAAAACCCTAAAATGTGTTTAAATACTCTGCTACAGTAACTTGCTACAGTGCCCCGTATTTAATACATGCTACAGTGATATGTGGAATTACAAAAATACACTTCTCATACCATTTTTATCACAACTTTCGGTACACTACATAAATTCGTGAACCGTAAATTTCTCCAGAAAATAGACTTCGAGAGCTTTTCAATGGTATATATCATGTTATCCGGCTAATTGTACATCGATACAATCAACTCCGAGAAATTGGCTGATTAGCAGAGGTGAAAATGAAGGGTTTTACTCCATTTTTGTGCAAGTTGCTCCAAAACTCCTACAAACATCAAAACCACACAAAAACATAAAAATACCAAGGAATATAGCAAAGAAAAATGTACGAATTGATATAAAAGTAATACATAAATAGACACCTATCAAATTCCCCCACACTTAGACTTTGATAGTCCTCGAGCAACTAAAATGATACGAAACAAAACTAAACCGAAACAGAATCAGAGAAAAATTAAAACACACCAATGCTTCAACTTGCAAATAGGCCTCAAAGATTGTAATTAATTATAACCCAAGGAATACTTCAAAATAATGCACTTGATCAAGAATTTTATCTCAAAAATTAGTTTCGATTAACTTCAATTCCTCAAGTGTGTGTGTGTAGAGCCATTCTCACCTAATCACTTGTAACCCGGATGAGTTTATGCTTAAAAATGAATCATATTTAGTAGTGAAGATGTGTATATAAATGAACTCCATAGGCCTGCTTTTCAAGTCACTCTCCACTAATGTAGACATGCACAACACCAAGGATCAAGTAGGACTTTATTAAGCTTGTAAAGTTTGGCTTGGGTGAAGGTATGATAAAGGATAATAATTTGGCTCAAATCACCCACAAACACATAAATCATTCAAGACTATGTAGAGCTCAACCCTATAACACAACTTTATTTCAATGCACCAAGTTACTCCCCCAAACTTATTTAGAACACTCAATCTTTTTTTTTTTTTGGTAGAAAACAAAAAGAAAACTACACCCCCACACTTTGTTGTTTCATTCTTTTTAAGAACATTAAGGGTATAGATCTCTTATTCTTCTTCTTTTGTTCTTTTTTTTCTTGTTTTTTCTTTTTTTTCTTTTTTTTTCTTTTTTTTTATTACACTTCCCCTCCCCCACACTTAAACAACACATTGTCCCCAATGTGTAAGTATGTGGACAATAAGTACAGATTGGCTTTTTTCTTTTTTTCTTTTTTTTTCAAACATAATGGAACTCACTTGCATTGCTCATGACACATTCTAACCTCCTCTAACTTCCCAAAACCAGAACATAGCTCAAAATTTAACTGTGAATGATCTACATGCTCATAGGTAAGGGATAAACTGTTTGGAACAAATTCATTTGAGGTTAGGAAATCTTTTAGTGAGTAAACAAAGAAAAAGGCTTACAGAGGCTCAAAGGGGTAACTAGGGATCAATTTCAGTCAAGGTTGGCTATTAGGCTCAAACGGTCCAAAGATGGCCTAAATCATTTCCCCAATGTTGCACAGTCTAGGATTTCGCCTCGAGTGACCATCAAACAAGTTCTAGAATTCATTGAAATCTGAAGAAACATTTAATTACATAAACTTTCTCTAAGTGAACAAATAACTCAGTGATAATAGCTCAGTGCTCTATGTTGCGCAATGAATCAAAAGCAAAGCGAAAACCAATAAACATTTCAAGCACACAGATCCATGCATCATTTATCATTTCCCAAGAGTTATTCTTAATTCAATCATTATCTTATCATCGACCCACAAAATGCAAGAAAAGAGGTACGTGGCGTTGTTACACCTGAGTCAAGATTGTATATTTCAACAAACCTTAGGACCAGTAGCCCGCAGACTTAAGGTTTCCAGCCTATATACCTTTATTATGAAAGAACAAAACAAGAAACAAGACACTTCAACCAACATGAAATAAACAAACTACAGATTTATTGAGAGAGAATGCGTTTCAAGAGTTAAGAAAACCCCATATTCTGCCATTCTCAGGTTTTTCGACAATTATTTTTTTTAAATCGAAACTGATAAAGATAAAAACACATAACAACTCTAAATTACGCAAAACTAAACTTACTCATAAAATAACAAAGTTCAATAAGTCAGCAAACAAAAACAATTAAGTTAGAATGGGTCTAAAAGGTTTAGAAGTTAGCCTCCTTATTCAGCCATTATGGATTAAAGAAATCCAGAATGCGTTTCAAGAGAACTTGAACTTTTTAAGCCACCACTCTAAAAGCCAAGATTAGAAAATATTACCTGGGGTGAAAGAAACAACCTGAAAACAAAACTCAAAAGAAATGACATAAAAAAAAAACTCAAATAAACACAATAAAGAGAAAGCAAACGAAAATGAAGCAAACCAGCAGATAGAGATTACAGATGGAGCGTTAAATCCAGTTTACGCCTCTTATTGCCTTCTCCAAACCAATCTATTCGAGCTATTGTTGGATCAGGCGAATAGACGAATGCTTGTAATTTGTCAATTAACTCCCCTGCAGTTGAAGCTGTACCCCGGATTTGCCTCGCCGACTGTGAGATGAAGTTTTTTTCTACTGCTTGATCAAGAAAAGACAACAAACCATCAAAAAAATTATTGACATTTAACCAACCAATGGGTTTCCGATGGATGTTTAGCTGTGCCCAAGAGGTGATTTGAAATATCTCCTCTAATGTACCATAAACACCGGGCAAAGCTATAAATGCATCAGATTTAATGACCATATGTGCAATACGCTCATGCATACTAGAAACCTGTAAATCTTCCCCCATGGTGTTGCCTACGATATCTCGTACAGCTAATGGTTTAGGGATAATGCCGAGAACTTTGCTCCCCCCCAAGGATGCAGCTGTCGATACGCACCCCATTAACCCAAGACTACCCCCTCCATAAATCAAATGAATACCCCTCACAGCTAATGTCCTACCAAGATCAAGAACTGCTGTTGTAAACTCTCCATCTTTATCAAATTACGATCCACAAAATACGCATATATTTTGGAATCGCCGAATTGGTGTTTTCTCCATTTCTAAAAGTGCTCTAGACTTGTGTAAGACAATGATGAACGTTAGGTATTATGCGATTCAAGTGCAAGACAAGTTATAAAATGACATTTCAAAATATGCAGCATGGATATATACACACGTAAAACTCTCAAATTTGACACATGGGGACATAATTTCGGTGGGAGTTGCTCGATTCAGATTTATCGCCCCAAGATTTGAAAAATGAGATATGCTTTCGGCGAGGTTTGACAAAACCTACACACTTGTCTCCCACGTGAAACATGAAAAATAGAGATATACTTTCGGCGGGGTTTGACAAAACCACCACACTTGTCTGCCACGTGAAGCATGAAAAGTAGAGATATACTTTCGGTGGAGGTTGACAAAACCTCCACACTTGTCTCCCATGTGTACTTATGCCATAGGGTAGTCATATGGTTTGTCAAAAAGAAAACTTGAAATTGAAACAAACAAAATCAACAAACCACAACAACACAAAAACAACATTGATAATCAGATCAAACGAAACAAGAAAAAAAATTCGACAATAGTAACACACATTCAAATATACAAGTAGTTGTGATTGTGGCTCACATCTTCCTCTGGTTTTACGTCCAGTAACGGCTGAAACGCCTTCTATGAGTCGGGATTTGCTTCCCATCCAGTTTTCTTATAAACTGGCAAACAGGGTCGTTTTTAGTCAGATTCCCTAGACTATAACACTGCAATTCATCACGAAATTGTGTCCATAGATTAAGCAATTCACGCTGAACAAGTCCACAAGAATGTGACTCGAGAGTTAACAAAACATTATCCAGCGACTCATTACTCAAACCATGCTTAATAAACGAAAGTTTATCTTCTCTGTTCCTAGACACAAAACCTAATGAATGACAAGTTTGGTTACAATTCCATCTAGCACATTTATAACATACTTGTAACCTCTTCGCTCTTCGCCTCTTGGCGTAGTAGCTTTTCCCTAGACCAGACATGTATTTTGCGAGATTAGTGTCAGGCTCACCTGACAATCTCACCTTGGCTTCAATAAGCCACCGGATATCCGCAGGCACATTTAAGAGCATCAATGCCCAAAGTCTAGTCATCCGTACTTTATAAATTTTAAACACAGCATTTTGAGGAAGTGAAGGGAAATATTTACGAAGGTTCGATAGAAAGATATCGGCATCCATTGAAAAGGAGAAAAGGAGAGATATTACCGATAATGCGATTGAGTTTGTTCTTCTCCCAGATATGCACGTTTCAAACCTTCGAACAATGGCTTCAACTTCCGTTTGAATGTTTCCACAAGCTGCTGCACAAATGAGCTCAAAGTACAGAGTAATCAAATTGAACAAAAGAAAGGAAAAGAAAAGAGCAAAAACGAAACTAAAGACACATAAAAGAGATAACAACACAATAACAAACAAAAGTAAAAAAAACAAGTAAAAACAAATAAGACAGATGTCAAAGAGAGATAAAACCTGATCAATTTGATGGCCTACGAAAGGAATCTCCTCGAGACACAAAAATCGATCATTATTACCTTATTTTATTTTTCTTTTCTTTTTTTGTAATTTATTTTTCAAAAACATTGGGTTGCCTCCCAATAAGCGCTTGGTTTAACGTCCTCAGCCCGACGTTGGTTCCATCATGGCAAGGTCCAATCTCCGCTATGCTTCTCTAGTGGGCTTGGATCCTTTTTTCAACAAGAATTGGTGCATGCATATGGCTGGGCCTTGGATGTTAGCAATCATCCACCCAATAGCTGTTTTGTGGTCTGTAAGTATTCGGATGAGTTTCTCTTCTTGTAGTGGTGCAAGGCCCATTTCTATTATAATTGGCAAAGTATCATTCTCACCCAAGAATCCATGCTTCAAATGATCTGGAAGTGGCTTAAGCTCCAAGGTATTGGCTTTCATCACAGAAGGAAGAAGTTTCTCATTAGATAAAGGTAATTCAATGTACGAAATATCATACCTGTTTGTGGTTATAGCTATGATCTCATCTAAGCTTGCCACAGCTTCCTCCATTTGTTTGGACACTTGTATAAAAATTCTTGATTCCTTAGAATTTTTTGTCCCTATGTGCTCACTAATAGCTACATCCAATCCATTCTTGCGAGTTAACTCAAAACATTGTTGTGGCAAAGAATCAATAACGTCAACTGCAAAATCAGAATGTAAGTCACTAGGGTACCTCATTGCCTAAAAAATATTGAAATGGATAACCTTGCCATCAAACTCTATGGTGAGAGTGCCATCATGAACATCAATCTTTGTTCTAGCAGTTTTCGAGAATGGTCTCCCTAAAAGAATCGGTGTTGGATTAGGAGATGTCTCATCCTCTATTTTAATGGGACATAGAAGTCTGCTGAGAAAACCAATTGATTCACCTGTACAAGCACATCTTCCACAACTCTTTTGGGATATGCATTAAAATGATAAGCAAACTGAATGGTAATACCAGTTTTCGCAAAAGGTCCAAGATTTAAAGAAGCATAAATAAATGGCATGACATTAATAGATGCTCCTAAATCTAACCTAGCTCTTTCAAACTTGGTTTTACCAATGGTGCATGGAATGATGAACGTACCTGGATCTTTG